>CALNHX010004325.1:0-129888 GCA_940337035.1 Agriotes lineatus
ACTCGCTATTACATTTAGACCAGCGAAAAACTGGAGAGCTAAAGCTGCTGTATGCCACGATGTATGACCAAGGTACAGCATAATTCCCTTTTCTGAAGCTGTACCGAACTCTTCACGAAAACATTTTTAGTGTACCACCTAGCTGTAACTGTTTTTTGTCTATCTAGCTTTATTGCATTTACTAGGTTCGTGTTCCCAAAGAATGCCAGTCGTGTTCAAATAAATCTGCTACAGTTTTTTACTTCCCTCGTCTAAAAGACGAAAGAAGTATTGTAATAACGAAAAAATCAGCTTCCACAATTTCTTCAGATCTTCACGTTTCAGGGTCCCTAGATGACGAAAAACAGGTTTTTTTCAATTCCGCCTGGCTGTCTGTTTGTCTGCATGTCTGTCTATCTGTCTGTTGACGACCTTAAACTATTTGTTAGAAGAAAACGATATTTTGTTTGAATATTATAAGTCCACCTGGCATAAAACAGTAAATTTCGGAGAAATATATGCAGGGCGAGGACCTTAAAAAGATAACATTTTGTTTATTTTTACTTTACCTGAGAAATAAATGCAAGTAATAATTTGCACATAGTTCAGGCGTTATCATTGGCAAAAATGAGACCTAAAATATACAGGGTAAACATCACAAATTGGACAGAAGAGTATGGTGTTTTATAACGCAGCAATAACTCGTCCGCGCATTCATTGCGGATGCGGACCGCTGAGTACGGATCCCAGCCGACTACATTTTTAATCCCCTCGTCTAAAAGACGAAGGAATTTTTTATTTGCAAAAAATAAAATTAATAATTTGCATATAGCTCAGGCTTTATCATTTGGCGAAAATGAGATCTAACAGATACAGGGTAAACATCACAAATGAAACAAGATATTATGGTGCTTTATAAAGCTGCAGAAGCTCATCCTATTCGAAAATGCCCGTGGCTTAGTTATTCTAGCGGTGGACAAGATACTGGCTTCCATTATTCGCGTCGGAGCGCGGAGTTTGAATCCCAGCGGATTACATTTTTTTATTTGCAAATTGATCAAATTCGCGCTAGAAAAGTTTCATGTAAACACTTTTATAGATTTTTTTTAAAATGTAGTTTGGATTAAACATTGAACAATATATCCAAGTATTCTTTGAAAAATATAATTAGTTTTAAACTTTGACAAGTAAATCGAATTTGTGCCTTATCATACTAACATGAAATCCATAGAGAAGTTGTTCAATTTTTAACCCAAACTACATTAAAAGAAACTGTGCCAGATTTATTTGAACACGACTGTTCATAACTTTTTCATAGCTTCCGGCTTCTCGGTCATTGTTGTAGTTTCTTCATCTTCACGAATTCATACACGACTCTCTTGGCGGGTGGGTACGTCGGAAAAAGAAATATAAGTTTCGTCCCATGTCAAAATTTTGAAGAAATATGTCCGGTGTTGTTTAAAAGATTTAAAGTTTCATGGCAAATTCCGACAAACTCTGCTTTTTGGAAATCAGAAGGCCTATGCGACTCAACACGACTGAAAACTTTTTTAAATGCAGGTGATCCTGTATGATTCTGCTAACAGCTGACTATCCAATCTTGAATTGATGCTCTATTACCGCATAAGTGGCTTTATTGCCCTCCAGTTAATTTCTTAAAGGTGTTTTTTCGGCAACAGCCGTAGGGGCGATCTATTCCTTTTTGATACTCAATAGCCTTTCCCGTTCATATTTTACCGACTTAGATCATCGGCAAATTGTAGCCAAGAAAAGTGATTGTTCACTAAAAGCTGAATAAAACCCTTTGCGCTTATAAGCAATTAATCCATAATACATGATGATCCGAAAATGCTTTCTGGTTTTAACTAACGTAACGTAATTTCAACAACTAAGATACAGAATTGCTTAAAATAATACTGTACGTTCTGTGTACGGCCTAATAGGTTTTTTTAATTGTCAATAATATCACCTTGATCCTCGTATTTACAATCAGACGAATAACTGCATATCTCTAAGCAGTTGAAGTAAATTATAAAACTGCTTATTGGTGTACTTTCTTGAACAGATTTTTTTAGAATTATGATATGCAAAAGCACGAGGACCATTAATTAATCAACTACAGTTGTTACGTTTAGATTACGCCGCCTTTTTAAATTCGAATTCGAATTCGAATGGTATTCTCCCGAGCGTCGCGTGACTGGTGCACTTAGCTGTGATAACCTCGCTGCGCTTTTATCTTGGGAAACGCAGATTGTGGTCTTCGACGCGTGTCTTTCCGCTCGCAGCATTAAAACAAGCAGTATGGTGGCTTAGCAATTCAAGAGCTTCGTGGATGTTTTATAAGGAATTGGTTAGTTTTGCGTATTGGTGAAATACAAGCCTTCACGTTTTCGTGGCTTTGATACCCCGAGTTCACGAGAGGAAGTTTTTCTTACGCCTTGTGCGGGTTTTTTTTTGTAATTGCGACCACGAGCTTTTCCATGTGCCCGAATCGTCATCTGGGCAAGCAGTACCAGGCATAAATAATGCCGGTATAATTCGTTACAGGCCAGTGGAATCTGGGGACCAGCTCGCCGCTTTGGATCAAATGCGGCGCTCGAATGTTTTCCGTGTCCACGGCGACCGCTACAGCGCCTACCTAGGGCACGAGAAGGACCCGTCTGGGGGTTGCTTTCCCTCCTGCTTTGGCATCCCCTGCGATGCAGTTTGCGCTGAAAGACACCAGCACGGGCGTACGAATTTATTGGCCGAGAGCCGGAACTGCATTTACGATTCCCTCCAAGACTGAGCTAGGAGTTTCTGCGAGCCAAGTGGTTTGCTAAGCCGCTCTTTTTAATGTGTGCAATCTATAGCATTGATGTATTTTGTTGTAAGACTGTAAGTATGCTGTAGTATGTATTTAAGTAATGTAGAGCGATCCTGCGATTCTAACTAATGCAACGTATTGTGATAATTATGTATTTACCTGTACTGTGATACTTACTTGAAATGATATGATCTTTATGCCAGTATACAGAATGAGTTTAATTACGGCTAATTAATTTGTTAGGAGTTGTCTTTCAGGATATAATATAGTGTTTGGTATAGAGTTTACAAGTTCTCGTTAGAACACCGGGGTGAATTCGCCGTTATTTCAAAATTTGTTGGCGCTCTGCGCATTTATTTAATTACTGTTCTACCATTTAATTCTTAAGAACTACACGCCTCCAATCGCTGAGCTGGCGACCGGCTTCTGCACCTAAGTGTACCTAATTTTGTTTTTTTGAAAAATCGCCCAGTTATTTCAGTAACAATGAGCTAACACAGTATCAGCAAAAAGACAGTTAATCACAAATGCTTTTGAAATGTTATGGTCATGAGTATAAGAACTCTAGAAAATTATACACAATCCTTGTCACTGACATTTTACAGATAGTGGCTAATATCGTAACATGATTATAGCCATAATCAACACTTCCGGCAATACACGCAACAGAAATATTTCCAAAGCATGCGGAAGAAGAAGAAGAAGAAGAACATAACCACACCATGTAACGAGTGTCAATCAACAGCTGCAAATTTTCTGGTGTTATAATACACATGATTGTAAAATTCCAAAGCCACCCTTGATGAAATTTCTTATTGGTCAAACGATGTTTAACATATTGCAATGGTTATGTGTTTCAGCATCCATATTTGATGTATTCACCACATATAAAAAAACATAGGAGCTATTAAAAGTTGGCCACAGCTTCCCTTTTTATAATTGTTAGTTCAGAAAATACTACACATGCATAAACTTTACGCTATCTTGTTTAATAATTTAATACAGATAAACAACACTGGAAACATTAATTTAGGTTGGACTCGGTTTACTTACACAGAATTTCGATTATCTCAGAAAGTGGCGATTTAGCCACTTTATTTTCTGTTCGTTTTCATAATATCGATGGGTAGCGTGACGAAGCAGCAAGTTCTTCAACAAGTAGCTGTACAACTTATAAAAACAAGAAGATCTAGAATGCTTAGGATCTGTGAAAGTGAGATTATGGCAAGTTGTTGAATACAATTTTATGAAGTGAAAAGAATTTAATAAGCACTGGGGGAAGCTAAGTCAGCCATTTATGGAGGGTAGCAGCCAGAAGCAAGAAGATTCAAGATGTAGTCCAAGTAAAGAACTTGACACTTGAAAGAAAAATTATGTTAACTTAAAGATGTAGTGCCACTAAGAAAAAAAGGTTGTGGGTATGTGAAAATTGATGAGAAAGAAGATGTAGATCTGGGATTTTGTGTCCTAAAACTATAAAAGGGACCAAGGCATATCAAAGGAAACCTAAATAGACTATAATTGGTAAATATAATGTTGTTTTTAAGAAAAAGCAGAGTTTAAACATTTTAAATGTGTAATTATTGTTTTAAAAACTATTAATTATAACAGCTTAGTAAATTCGTTGCACTAAAAGCAGTGTATCTCCTAGATTTCTAAGGGATACGTGCGTTTTATAAACGCTCCACAAACTAAGTTGTTGCAATAATAAATAGAAAACTGTTATCATATGCAAAAATAAATAATGCAAGTTAGTTGAAGTTGTTATATTAGCATTTCTGTGAGCATATTAGGATATACCTAGGTATAGGTGGCCTTGCCTTAAGGCATCTATGTTCTACTATTAGCTAACAGCAATGGTTACGGTATAGCTACCCCTGACCATTCTACCTTAATTATAAGTGAAGAACAACAAGACTTTAGAACTAATAGATCAACAACTGACGCGATTTTATAGTAAGACAAGTAAAAGAAAAAACCCTTGAATTTAATGTGCTGGCATTAATGTGAAAAACTAAAGAAGTGCCAATTAAAATTGTGAATATAATAGAAAAACTCAACTCAGGGAACACAACAAGAATAAGGGTGGGCAAGAAACTTACAGAAGACCTATGGATAACAAAATGTGTTAGACAAGGGGATAAGCTCAGCCCTATGCTCTTTAATGGACAAGATAATCGAGGAAGTGAAACGTGTAGGAAATGAATAACAAATGGTCAGACGATGCTGTAATGGTGGCAGGCACGGAGGACGATGTCCACAGAATGTTATATAAGTTCCAGTTAAGCACCCATCAGTATAATATGCAAATAAACAAGAAAAAACAAAATCGCCCACAACATCCGAAGAACCTATTCGGTAGAAATTAGCTATAAACGACAAACCAATAGAGCAAATAATGAAGTTCATCTATATGGGAGTAGAGATATCAAGTATCGGCGATCTCTATGTGCAGGTAGTGAAACAAACCGTCAGCTCCGGTATCTGGTTGATTATAAGATTTCAGATCTGGAGAAACAAATGCATAAGCGTAGATGGAACAGTAATAATGTATAAAACAAGCGTACGACCTATCATGACCTACTACGCTATCGAAACTAGAGCAGATACGCACAAAACTAAACAACTTCTACGAACCAACGAAATGAACATTGTCAGAACAATAGCGGGAAAGACTACACGACAGAATACGAAATACCGAACTCGAAGACATGTAACACCCAAGATATAGTAGAGTGGGGGTGAAAGCGAAGAAGAAGACTGTGGCGAGAATACGTAGAATGAATGGACTATCATCGATAGCAAAAGTGTGCATGAACCAAACACCACAAGGAAGTAGACAACCACGAAGGTAACCGAAACGCTGACGAAACTGCTGGACCTAATTAAAGAACAAGAAGAAGAAGAAATTGAAGTTGTCTTACGATAGTTTTGTATTATTTTTCACTCACCTGAATGTAGGCGAGTAGCATTGGGGAATCTTCATATGGGCCAGTGGAAGATTGTAGAGGTTTGTTGAAGGTGCCGTAGCTGTCTCGAGATCTTCAGTGAGCAACATAGTGGATTGTCAAGACCAGAACACCCTGTAAGTTAAAAATCCAGATCCAAACTTTTCTGGACAACATTAATAAGCAAACGAGTCAATATAAAAGTAAATAAGAAATATTTACCTGAGAAGTTGAGATATTTTGTGCAGAGTGCTGACTGTTCAGATAATGGGTGAGGTTTATTTTTGCTTTAACTGAGAAATAAATAAAAGTAATAATGTGCACATAGCTCAGGCTTCATCATTGGCTAAAATAAAACTTAACAGATACAAAGTAACTATCACAAGTGGGATAGAATAGTATGGTGTCTTTCTAACACAGTAAAAACTCGTACAATTCGAGTACGGTCGTGGCTCAGTTGTTCAAGCAGCCGGAAGTGGCGAACCCAAACGTCGGACTAGAAACTGGGGTTGAAATATTAATCTCATTCGCCTGGGAGCTCGGAGTTCGAATCCCAGCGGACTACATTTTTTTTTGGGAAGTTCCGTGTAAACTCCTTTACAGATTTATTAAACTTAATGTAAATGTTATGTCCATGAAGTTGTAACCTCACCTTTGAAATTATGATAATTTTAACTAGATCAAATTGTGTTTACTTTATGTTGTTAATTTAAAAGTGTAAAAAAATAAAACTTTTATAGGTTGTATGATTATACTTACTTTGTGCTCACTTGTGCTATTAACAAAAAAAAATGTGCTGCGTCGGCAAAGTATTGTTTAATCAAATATGACTTACAATTACTCAAAGTGTAAAATGTATATTTTTGGTATAATATGGATTGTGTGCATTTTCTGCTGATATGCGGTGACAATTAAAAACAAAGTACTCCGCTGGCAAATTATTGCTCAAATAAAATGTAAATGAGGTTACAACTTCACTCGGTAACTACAAGTGAATATGTTTATTTGTATAATTACATATAATTTATATTAAGACAAATATTGTTAATTTGACGTTCAGGTTACATATTTGCCTGGAAGGTTTAAGAATTTCCATTGACGCCACATACTTGCTTAAGAGTTTGTTTGCATTTGCCTTTAAGTGTTTAAGAATAACTTGCGTTCTAACGTATACCTATGTTTTTATGAAAATATATTATTGAGTATAGTCCCAAATTTAGACGTAATTTAGCAATTCCAATCTATTCCCAAATGTATTATTTATAAAAACCGTACTTGTTACTTTGGCTTTGGAGTTTCGTTTTTACAGTAGTTTAACAACCCAACATTAATCTATGCAATATGCAACAGCTAATAGTACACGTTGAAGCTTTTGCAAAAACTAACTAAATCCGTGGACCGTTAGATCACCGTATGTTACAATACTATTTTTTTCTCTGAAATTTCCTCAAGCACATGGTCTATTGCAAAATTCCAAGAATTATTGCTCTGAAAAGTATCCACTGAGAATAAAATTGTAGCACAATATTAGACCATGCACAAATAGTTTCGTGCAGTGTTTACGTAGACATTTCCGAAAGAAATGCAATTTGTAACAAAACCATTTTACATTGCTGAAACTTTCATTGCGTGTGAATGTTACTATCTTATATTTTTATGGTATTATAAATTACGCGACCTCTGTAACACTTTCAGTATAATGATAATTATCTAGCACTCATTGTAGAATAGAAACAAAATTAGATAGCGAGAAATTATAATACTTTCGTACTATAGTAAAGGTACAGTAATAGTTATTTATGGTACATGTGTATTATATTACTAATAATTCGCGAGAGAAAAGTTGAGCTCTGGAGGCCGTCAGGCCATACACGATTTTAACTCGTGTAACTCAATAGATACAAAAAACAGAAGTTTTGAATTGACAACTGTGAAAATTCAGTCAGAGTGACACGAGAGTGAGTTATAGTACATGTAAGTGACGTGTGGATTATGACTTATGACCTATACAGAGTGTCTCAAAAAGAATGGGACACCGATTAGTCATAGATTTCTTAGATTATAATATACTGATTAAACCCAGTATACATTAGTACAAAATCCTTCTAGTAAGAAGTTACAGGGTCTTGAAGTATTTTTTTATTCCTTCTTTTCATTATATGTTAATTTAAAAAAATGTAAAGTTATCGATTTCAGCTTTTTTTGTAAACTAGACTTGACTGTACGAGGCATCTCACCTATCTTTAAAATCTTTTTTCGCTCTAGCTTTGTTACCTGTACATTTTCTTATATTTTAGTTTATTATCTGAAACAAATTAAAAAGCTTAAAAAAGCACTCTTAGTTCATAAGCGCAAAAGCAACCAGTTCACCTTAAAATTCTTATCAAAGTTTTGGTTTGTCATTAAAAAGTGCAATCATCAAGTAGTCATGAGCACAAAAGTAATGGGTAATGATCTTGATCTAGTAAACAACAATAATAAATCAATTAATGACGTTGAAAACTTAAAAATCTTATAATTTATGTTTATGAAACGAATTCTCCGATACTGACATTTTTTAATTGCACATTTTAATAACAACCAGAAACTTTGATAGGAATTTTAAGGTGAACGGTTGCTTTTACGCTTATGAACTAAGAGTACTTTATTTTTACCTAATATTAAAAAAAGTGTAACAGGTAACAAAGCTAGCTAAAAATAGCTATTTATGTTACAAGTACGAAATTAAAGCCTTTTTTTGGTCGCCCCGCTGTTTATGGCCAAGCGAGCTGACCGAACGAGGCACATAAACAAGACGACTCTAAACGTCCTCTTTCTTACGAGTTACATACATAATTTTTTATTCTACTGCTTTGGAAGCGTTTTTGTTATTATAAAATGACAGTGTGATTGAGAAAGTCGGGAAATCAAGGAGATCGTGATCATATCTCAAAATGGGAGTGTCTATTTTGATCTCGACCAATGGAAATTGTTGTTAGTTTTGTTGCTATGGTTATTACTGCCGACAGGTAAAAGTTACTAGTATAAAAAAATGGGAGTTAATAGTAACCATGTGCACCAAACTTGAAATCGATATATTTATTAAGGTATAGCCGGGATCGGTAGCTCAGTGGTAAGTATCCTGACTGCTGATCTAAGGGTTGCGAGTTCGATTCCCGGTTCCGGTGAGGTTTCCAAAAATAAAAAAATGCAGATGAAAGCCTCTACAGAATGCCATCATTCGGAAATGATGTAAAGCCGTGGGTCCCATGTTACTACGATATGTGTAGCATGTAAAATATCCCTTGCTAGGGTTGGAACTCATTAGTCTCGGTAAAATTCTAAGTAGGACTTTAATCATATGACCAAAGCAGTCGGTGTCTAAGGTATCTGGTACTCTGCATGCCTGGACCTTGTCCATTAACAAACAAACAAACAAACAATACTAAGGTATATTAGATGTAATCGATTTATTATAACCTAAAGAATCTATCACGAATCGGTGCCCCATCCTTTTTGTGATACCCTGTATAATTCCATTGAAGTATGCGTAATTATAGCGCTATAATAAGGAGATATTGGATAATAGCTATTTTTAATATCACTAGTATATAGGTGCGTTATATGACAAATAATCTAGGAGAGAAAAATTAAGCCCAAAGAGTCGCCAGGCCGAGTAGGGTCTTTTCTTGAGTGAATTATTTGTAATAACACACGTGCTATAAACAATTTTTTGTTCTACTACATCAAAAAGCTATCAATTTCGGCAGTGTTTAGCTGCTGAAAGCTCCCACTTTTTTATACTAGTACTTTTTACTCTTGGGCAGTAATAACAATCGTAGCAAAAACTAACAACTATTTCCGTTGGTCGAAATTAAAATAGACACTCACATTTTGCGGTATGACCATGACCTCCTCGACTTTTCCCGACCTTCTCAATTAAACTGTAATTTTATAATTAGAAAAATCGCTTCCAAAACAGTATAATAAAAAATTATGTATGTAACCCGAACGCAAGCGGACTTTTGTAGAGCCTCGCTCGCTGTGCTCGCGGCTCGTCCAAAAAAGTCTTTAATTTCGTACTTGTAATGTAAAGAGATATTATTAAACAACTCAATAAATATTAAAAAATATAAATTTTGTATTGACAACTGTGAAAAGTCAATGTGAAAAATAAATTGCCAGTTAGTCCAAGTACTTATAAGACACGTGTGTTTTATGACCTACTAGCTGTAGCCCTCGGCGTATGCTACATTTAAAATGTAGGACTGCTGCACCGCAATAATAAGGGTGTGTTTAAACTGACCGTCGCGTCGGTCACATTCAGTAAGGCAGTAATAAACATCATTATGAAATGCAATGTACTTGTGTTCTTAGTTTTAAAAAGTACAACCAATAGGCATAACTAATTGTTTTATGTGATAATACTCCTATTGACCGTATTGGGAAGTTTGTTTACAAAAACCCGAAAATAATAAACCGTTGAATGAAGCCTTGGTACTGTTTCTAGTTTAATACGGCATGCAGTGTTGTGCATTATTTAAAAGGTATGATACCATTCAAGTGAAATTGACGTAATTGTAGCATCATAAATAATAAGGAAGTGTTGGATAAATAAATGATCTGTTGTTGAATGAGGAATTTCCAAATGCCGAAAAATTATCTATTACGATTAATAGTGCAAGGTTAGTATATCTAAAAATGAAGGGTATGGCACTTAATGTGTGAAACAATAATCGGGATTTTCACGTTTAGATAAATTTGTTGTTATAATTAAAAGAAGATTAGGGCGCCAGATACAGTGAGTGTGGAGGTTGATTACGATAGTAAGGATACGTGACGTAACCCAACAGAGTAATTCCAGAGAATAAACCAAAACGACTTGGTAAAACAAAAACTGTAGGGAGACACTATCATTCAGAAATCGAACACTAATATTGACATTTAAAAAGTAGCACAGCCCTCATGGTCTGTGCAGATGAATGTGGAATAAATTTTATAAATGTAGTTTTATAGTTTAGTATAATATAAGTTTAACATAAAAAATCTGTAAAAGGCTTTACCCAGAACTTTCCCTCGCCCGAATGAGATCAATTTGCAAATTTAAAAAAAATTATCCCTTTGGGGTGCATAGCAATCGTAACCGCATCTCCACAGCGGATGTAACTGCAGCGAAATTCTAACTGCGCCATCAAGCTTTATAGAAATAAGTGCGGCGCGCGCCTCTCTTGAACAGAACGGGCTTATTGTTGAGACGTTGTTACTCTTTTGCGACATTATCCTGTATGGGTTTTGTCTTATTTTCGGCAAATATAAAGCCTGACCTATGCGAAAGTTATTACTTCCTTCTGTTTCAAAATTAACCCAAACATAAATAAAATTTTATTTTTTTAAGGTGCTCAACCTGTATATATTCCTATGAAGTTGTACCAGTATCATGCAAGGTAGATATATAATATGTATGCGAAATATCGTCTTCCTCCGACAAATAGTTTTTGAGCTATACTGGCAACAGACAGACGAGGGAAGTAACGATTATTTTATATTCGTTACAAAAATAAAAAGCATACAGGGTGTTTCTTAAGTTGGCCGTGTGGCTACTGGAAGTATCTACATTGTAACATTAAAAGAAGTCGAAAATTTCTGTAAGATTTTTACCTCAAGTTTACAAGTTACGTTTGACTTTTGCTAATAACAATAAAACGGTTGAATCTATTTGGATGAATACTCCAAACTGGTATCAGTCAACATTTCAGATGATATTGTTTACTATTGGTATACTACTACTAGTGGATGAAACACGGGTGCTAAGACAGAAAACAGACTGTAACTATTTAATGATAAGGCAGATAATTTCAAAAAGGTTCAGCAAAAGACACTTATTGCTAATCTTTTTGTTTGTCTTTTTAATTTTTGATTTAGACAAACAACTTTTGTTATAGTGTTAGGTATGGTAATAAGGTAACTGAGTTCTTTGATGTAATTCATTCTACGACAAGCACTCATCTCTTCCATAATTAATACGACCTGTAGAAAATGTGGAAGTATTTATATATCTATTTTGGTCTTCCAGATTTTTAAAAGAAACAAAATATTCAAACGTTCTGCCATGTAGCAAACAGCAGTATTGAAAATCAAGCAGGTAGGTGCGCTTTCGCTTTTTCGTACATTAATTTGATGTAAAAATGAGGTTTTCATCACTAGTTGTGAAATATTTTCATTTCATAACTAGCTACGAAAAGTGTGACGCTTTGAAACTTCAGTGAGTTTTGAAAAATGACACTTTATATGTCAAAATTAAAAAAAGACATTTCATAATAAGCACCTTAGGCAAGCTACGCATCAACCCGAAACATCCGAACTTAAACCATAAAACTAATTTTTACACACTAAATACATAAATAACTATTAATGCCGGGCCACATTTATAGTGTTTTTCAAATTAGACGTAGGGATTTCGGAATCTAAATTTGGAGATATTTGATGATGGTTTCGATTTAAAGAAATCATAACATACTAAATAAATGGAATTCATTTGGGACATTTGTAAAATTGATATTTTGGTAGTTACCTTATCTCGGAACGGATAGTTACTTAATTATTTATATGTGCTAAAACCCTATTTACATTATTAATTATATTCGAGGTTTTGTATCGTAGCTACTAAGCACTTTTAAAATTAGCATAATCTTGTTGTTGTCAAGGCGCCGTTAGATCTTTATAATTAATTTTGTCTTTGTGCAATATTTCTGTTACTTTAGGCATATCAACAAAAATAAACTAATGGCTGCGAAGCTTACTATGATTTCCATTTAAAAGATGTAAGTTGCTATTATACCTCAAAAACTAAGATAAAATCAAAATTTAGAATACATTCCTATTTCCTATCGGCCTTATACAGAGTGTTCTAAAATTGCACAGAAAAAATATAAGGGCGTTATTCTGCAGCAAAAAATAAGGAAAAAAACTAATAAATGTATGTCCTAAAATCCTTCATTGAAAAGATATCATTGATCAAAATTAAAGATAGCAATTTGTTTTTAAAACGTTTAGATTTAGTAGGCTTGTGTTTTGTTTTCATTATCTGTTTTTACTTACAACTGTCAGTATTATTATGAGTGAGTCAGAAGAAAGAGATTATTTTGAACAATTACTATAAATTTTACTAAAAAAAAGAAAAGAACAAACGATAAACCTGATATAATTTATTTTCAAACTCATGCTTATTATTTTTCTACTGTTTACTATAGAACAACGCGCACATATCGTATGAAAACAAAAAACATGTGTTGGAATAAGGCACCAGCGTACTAAATCTTAAAGGTTTGAAAAACGAATTGCTATCTTTAATTTTTAATCAGGGATATATTTGAAATGAATGATTTTAAGACATATGCTCATTAGAGCTTTTCTCTTATTTTTTTATGAAAAATAACACCATTATATTTGTTCTGTGCAATATTGAAACACCCTGTATATTATTACATATGTTCCTTATACCCTCTTGGTGCATCTCTAATATTAATAATAATAATAATAACGAAAGTATAGCGAGTGAACATTTTTAACATATTTTTATTTTTGCATTTATCCAGTGCATAATTTTTTAAACCGAAAACCTCATAAATTTTTCGACAAGCTTTTCTTAAAGGAGGCTATTATTTGACACTTTCCATATGTCAAAGGTATGTTGTTATTGCATACTATGCAATAAAAATTTTATCGCACACATCTGTCACTTTGTTGCACACTTCTGTCTAAACTGTTTATTAAATGTGGTGAGTTTTCAATTTAAAGCTATGCAAGCATAACTAACATGATTTTGAATGAGTTTTCAATTTAAAATGACGTCGTTTTTTAATATCTTTTAGCATAAATATTTGGTAGTCGAAAAAATTAGATATACATCTCGTATCTAAAGTTTCTTTTTGCACTTGTGAGATTCAAAGAAATCGCATTCGGCTCATTCTTTCAACTTTCTCACGGGTACAAAAAAGTGGCACTTTAGCTACTCCTATAAATAACTATTTTACAACCGTCTTAAAAGTCAATACTTTTAATATCAAAATCTGTCATTGAAGTTGAGGTTTCTCTTACCAGGCAACACTTTTAGTTCCTAGGATTAAAAGTACTTTCATTCACAACTACATATCTAACAAGGTTATTAGTGACTTTTAAAAAGTTTTAAAATTAGCTATTATCGATTCTTACTCTCTAACCTGCCGGAAAGTAGTTACTTTCCACCTGCAAGCGGAAAGCGGCTACTTTCCGACCGCCGTCATAGCAACGGACTTTTGCCGCTTTGTATTATTATGCGATTAACGTGAGTTTTGAAGAACTGTCAATAATAGAAACGCATTATAAATGTTTTTTCCAATTCTTGTTTAGATCAAAATGGTTTTGAATTAAATAGTATACATACCGGTAGAAGTTTTGATTACAGCCGATGGGTAAGATAGATTACTGAGGTGCAGAGCGCCGAGGTTCTCTATACCGCTGATATTGTTTTGTAATAAATATTTGCAATACAAGTGGGATAAGAGTATTATTAACATACGTTTAAAATTTGCACAAGTATGATAATAATGCATTATCACAAGTGACGTGCATAATATTTTATCTGCGATCGTCCAAAATAAAAGAAGTTTAAAAATAATCTGACATTTGTCATTATTTTTGTAACAAGTTGAAAATTTACACTTTCGTCTTCCTTAAGAATTTATTTAAAATAATATAACGATTCTCTTATTAATTTTTACAACAAATAGTTTATATTTTGTTGCTATTATTTACTTTTAAAGAAGAGCACGGTAGCGAAAAATAGTGCGCTAATGAAGCTCTTACTCACTCAAAATGGGTGGGACAAGTGACATTTATCCACCTAACTATTTTAAAAAGAGTGTAGAAAAGTATGCCATTTCCCAACTAAAATTGATGTAAATTGACTTGGAAACGTCGAACTTTTTTTAACAAGTTATAAAAATTTCTTAACGTGTTAAAAAATAGGATATTTATTTACGTTACCATTGACGACGTGAAAAAAGCATTTTGCGCACTAGAGCGCCAAAAATTTTCGCGCACTAGGGCTTATTGCTTTCTAGGAGCTAAAAGTAAGTTCTACTTGGTCGTTTATGGATGCAATTGCCCCAACATTTTTTAAATTAGAAACGTCAAAAGCAAAGGTGACTGAGCTTTTTTTTTGTTTGTACGGGCAGTATGTGAACAAAATGTTTCAATCATTCATTCATTCATCATCTAAAGCCTCTTTATCTTTTGGTGTAGGGGACCATTCATACTGCGCGGAAAGTGCAGCGAAGGTAATAAGCCGCATGCGACTTACATTTATGCTCCCCCACATTCAAACAAACCACACACTCAACAACCCTAAATTTACCTTACCTAATTTAACTAACATTAAAAATTTGAAATATGTTTTACTTTTCTTGGTTGCAGATAAAATAGTATGTATTATTCTTGTTAAAGGTGGATCTGCTTGACTCGCAATTTTTGCATTTGCTTGTCAAACGAAGTGCCACTTTTAATCCTAATAAAACATGCTATAATTTCATAAAAACCAAGGCGAAAGCCAAAACATTTCACAATTTTAGTTATGGTTGCACCTTTAGATTATAGGCAAAAGTTTTATCTGAACAAAAGCAAGATAAAATACAACTATTTGAAAAGGTGAGAACTTAGATTAAAAAGGGTGTAAACAAAGAGGTTGGATAAACTTATAGTGCAAATTAAACCTCTGTTTTAAAAAATCATGGGGATAGAATTCCATATTACAGATCTTCAATCACATATGATACTAATCAAAATGTATTAATTATATATCGAAGAAAGAGCGCAGGTGAATTTAGTAAGTTTTTCATCAGCCTAAAACAATGGTAGGATGGTAGGAAGTATATAACAAACGTCTTATGCCAATAAGATCACCTTTTCCTACCAAATATGATGGTTTTCATAAATTCGAATCTTTATTAACGAAACAACAATGGTTGTATACTCACGAGAATCATATTGCAATTATGAAACAAAATAGCAATTTATGAGACTGACGAAAATAGAGTATGGAACTAAGAAAGTGAAGATATTTGATACTCGTTCTAAATGAGCAAGAATAACAAACTTTGATGTATATCAAAATAGGGATGTGTCTAAAGCCACAAAGGCAACAATTTCGATAATTATGGTTTAGAGTTCTACTTCTATAATACTAAAATTGTTACCTTTATGGCTATAGATATATTCCATACATCAACGGAAAATATAAACAAAAATGTAGTTGAACAGACGAATATACTCAGTTTAATTCGCTTTTTTCTTCTTTATAAAAATTTCACTGCATCTTCTAATCGTCTAGGACGCACAAGAAAATTATTAAAAATAAATATTAACTAGAGAATGTAGTGTTAAAGCTAACTGTTCAAAGGATGCCGTTTGGTTTTATAAATCACGCTTTACAGATAGTACAGTAGAAGACAATGTGGAGAGCTTTATAATAAAAGGAAAATTAACCAGCTTACATAGAAATCTATTATTTTATGTTTATTGTAAGCAAGGACATTTTTAGAACTTTTTTTTGAGAGAAAGAGATAAAGTGAGCTTTTTGGGTAAGTAAAGTTAAATATAATAGTTAAATTTGGAACACGAATATCTTTAATATTACCTTTCTTCACAACGTTGACTAATTATGAATGCCAGTTTAACCGAGGTCGGATCAAGTCGAGCCCATGCCAAAAAATGACAATGTGCCATTTGATTTCGACCAATGGAAACACAGCGTTATTTTTTGTTGCTATGGTTATTACTGCTAAAAAGTAAAAGGTACTAGTACCAAAAATTGTGTGTGTTCGGCCGCTGAACACTATGGATGCACGTGTCCCCATGACTTTTAAATGAGAAACGTCAATTATTTACAATTTTGAATATTTTGTACTGTTCTTGATTGCAGAAAAAATAGTATGTATTATTCGGATTAAAAGTACCTCTGTTTGACTAGCAATTTTTGCGTTCGCTCGGCTATCCACCGCTTCGCCTCGCAAATGCAAACATAATTGTTTGTCAAATACTTTGTCATTTTTAATCCTAATAAAATAATATGCTATTCTGCATTTTTTCTCGATATAAGAGTATCTTCTTTATTTACTCTGATGGTTTATATTAATTTGTATGTGCATTATACAGAGCGTTTCGTAAGTAATGATACAGACATGAACTTCAGATTATAGAGATGCAAATATGAAGATGAAGCCAAATGAGGCATAGTAAAATGTTTCTAATTACTAAAATGCAGGGTGTTAAAATTATTAGTTTTCATGCTTTTTGATATAAAATGGCAACTATTAAAGGTTTCAGCATGTTGTTTTGTTAGAAAATATAAGTGCGAGCTATTTTCATATAAAAATGTGCTAAATGTTGAGATCTGTTGTGTCGTACTATGTAGCGTTCTTTATGATTGTTATATGAATAAGTAAGATATTATATTGCTAGCCATCAAAAATATATTTCTACCGATTTTAAAACTATATAACTATATAACTATGTAACTATATAACTATATAACTATATAACTATATAACTATATAACTATATAACTATATAACTATATAACTATATAACTATATAACTATATAACTATATAACTATATAACTATATAACTATATAACTATATAACTATATAACTATATAACTATATAACTATATAACTATATAACTATATAACTATATAACTATATAACTATATAACTATATAACTATATAACTATATAACTATATAACTATATAACTATATAACTATATAACTATATAACTATATAACTATATAACTATATAACTATATAAAATAGTTTGCGTTTTATTGCAATTAATCTTTATTTAATTTAATTTGATTTAATTTAAGATTTATACAGGTTTTGCCTAATTATATGAATCTAAAAAGAAATATAAATAAAATTACATCTAAGAGCTTATGGTGCTAGAATATTGATTACCAAAATGTTGTGCTCATTGCAAAGGACTCAAAGAAAACCCAACCCATCTTGAAAGTCTAATCAAATTTATAATATTTCGCAATTAATTTTAAGAAAATGTTCTGTTACACGCATAATTATATATCAAACAATAGAGTTAATTCATTTAAGAGTTCAAACATTGTTATAAATGGCTTATTAGATGTGTATGTGAAAAATGGCTACAGCACGTTTATTTTTTCTGGGTACACAAAATTTAAACAACGTTAATAATTTAGTATATTATTATATGAGCGATTTTGACAGCCATTATTCACGAAGATTACATTTGCGCCACAAGCCGAAGACGCGTGGCGCAAGTCATCTGAGTGAATAATGGCCATAATCGCGAATATAATACGATATTTTATCTACTTACTCCTTTGCAATAGGAGACTTGTGTTCATATTTCCGAATTTTGACAGCTGTTAACTTCAAAAGTCATTGAATAATGAGAATGAATTCTGTGATTGGCTACAACCTATTGAATAATGAAAATTGAATTTTCTGATTGGTTGCAACTTGCAAACTATTGAATAATGAAAATAGAATTTTATGATTGGCTGCAAACTGTGAATTATGAATCATAATTAATGGTCATTGTACAGTAGGAGTAGATAATAGTATATTACACAACAAGTTTAGTAAAGTAAGGTTTTACTAAACGAATATAGCTTGCTTGAGTACGAGCGAGTAACTTAAAAAGTTATATAAGTTTAGTAAAACTACTTTGCTTACGAAGTGTGTATTTTTTCGCATTTTGTGTTAGTATTTAGAAACAAAAATTTATATAAAAGCATTATACCACATATTCATTGAAAAAGGCGGCTGTGGAAATTCAAACGTATGAATAATATGTTGACGGCACTGTAATTCTATGTCAAATTCGAGGTTAGCAGGTTAGGTTTTCCGTCAGTTTTGATGCAAACTGACACAAAACCTAACCTCTTATCCTCGAATTTGACACAAAACCTAACCTGCTAACCTCGAATTTGACAGTGATATTACATATGGAAAAGTGACATTTCTATGCACCGAAGTGCCATTTTATTAATAGATTTGAATTTAGTAAAATAGCACATTATTATACAAAATGCGAAAAATAATTATTACAAAGCAAGTTATTCCAGATTTTTAAACTGAGTTGTTTTAACAAAATTTTTCTACGAGTTTTGAATTTCAAATTCATGACGTAGATTCACAGATCTAACAAAGCGGCAGTCAGGAAATAATCTGCATTTTTTTTAAATATAAGAATCGCAAAAATGTATTTTGTACTTCTTCAATTGCCTTGATGTATGTCATAGTACGAGAATACCAAACAGTCGACGCACACTCCAATTTAGTTCTTACAAGTGTGAAGTATAATATTTTTATAGTTTTTACATTTCTGAATTCGCGCGATTGTCTAATAATGAATCTCAAAATTTTATAAGAGTCAGCAACAAGCGATGAATGTGCATTCTGAAATTCAGGGTGCCGTCATAGGTTGCTCCAAGATCTTGACAGTATAAGTTCGTTTGAATAATTATGAAGTGTTATAATTAAATACAAGCGGACTTTTATTACGTGCAAATGACATTACAATGCATTTTTCTATATTAAGGGGTAGTTTATTTTTAATGCTCCAGCTATATAGTTTTATCAATATTACCCTGTAAGCGTGTACAATCATGAACAGAATTGATTTTAACAACAAATTTTTGATCATCTGCAAATAAGAGACATTTAGCAACATCTAATACGTTGGGCCAATAATTAATAAATATTAAGAATAATAATGGTCCTAAATTGGAACCTTGTGGCACTCCTGAATTCGCAGTGTACTTGCTCGAGGTGTGTCCATTAAATTTAATAATGAATTTACGCGATTTTAAATAGGAGGCCAAGAACTGTAGCATGTTTTGGGAAAGCTCACAACCAGCCAACTTCACCAATAGGATTTCATGACTCGCTTTATCAAACGCTTTTCTAAAACCGGTGTAGATATTTTTATCTATATAATGTACCATTAATTATGAAATATCTTTTATGGAAACATTTCTAATAAGTTTACCTGTGCAACATGCCACTACAATACATTAATTTCTAGAATTTTTCAAAATATTTTTAGCATTATTTGGCAACATTATAACATTAAACATTCGCTATTTTGGGTGAATAGAATTGTGCAAAACCTTACAGTAGTCGAACTGCTTTATAAGCTAGAAGTAACATATTGCGTTCCTTAAATTAGACCGATTTATTTGTAGTAACTTATACAGTCATTTAACTTATAACACATTACTGACACGAAGCGAGCTGCGAGTTTTCACTACCCCACCTCTGCAATAAAATTTCCCGACGCCAGGCTATTTTGGAACTGGTAGTTTTTTCAACAAAGCACGAACGGCGCTAATGAAGTAAACAGGAGAATAATTAAGTATCGCAGCGGGGGCGTGGCGAAGCTCATCCTGAAAACAGGATTGGATGCTGCGAATCCTCTGTTAAGAGACAGGACGTCTCCGGGATGCAATTGGCTGACCGGGACGCTGTATCACGCGTTATCCGGGAAATCTCTGATGCGAAACTTTTATACTGTATTCTTTTGAAGAATGTTATATTGACTTCAAGTGCATGTGTCCTTTCCTGTACTATTTGTCGTGCGAGGCTTAATTTTCTGGAGAGGCTTCGAAATGCTGGCCAACAATCGGTCATCCAGGGTGCCCAAATGCGCGAGGTGCAGGAACCATGGGATGATTTCCACTCTGAGGGGGCACAAGAAACAATGCGTCTATAAGAATTGCAATTGTGCCAAGTGTGGACTCATAAAAGAAAGGCAACGCATTATGGCTGCTCAGGTACGTCTGTGTACTTCTACAAGTATTATATTGACCCTAAAACAGTTAACATTTTAGTTAAAATAATGAGTGAATTCTAAATTTTTACAAAGCACAAGCGGTATTCAAAGTGTAATTCGAGAAAATGACAGATTGAAGCACCGCATGATCGATATTCCATTAGAAAAGTATCGCGTATCCCTACGGTAAATATTAGCTCATTGCTAGTCAGTAGCTTAAATCCGATATGTCTGTCGCAATATTTGATGTTGTTGCAATTAACAGTAATGATCGAAAACATCGAATGTGATTTTTTGAAATAATTAAATTTAGAAGCAAATCATACTCTCAAAAAACGAATTAGGCAAACCTGTAGCTGCAAGAGTAATAATAATTTTGGGTAATTTCAGTGGTGTAACTATTCACGCGCCAGCTTTCGCAATATGTGTGTGTGTGTGTGTTGGAGGGTGAAACTCAAAAAAGGCTAACATTTTAAAAATTAAAATCTCTTTATGAAAATCTAAGTTAAGTAAAAGAAAAAACCCCTATTGTGGTGCTGCTTTTCTATTTCATGATACAGGGTGTTTCAAAATAAGTGCAAACAAAAATGGTAAGAAGTGATTTCTCGATGAAAGTTAAGGAGGGTTTTTAGTGTAATTTTTTTCTTAAATTCCTTCCCGCTGACTTACACTTTCCTAAACAGGGAGGATAATATTAGGTTTTTGTAATTTTATTGAAAAATGCGAAGGGGTAGCAGATAACTAGTGTCAATAGAAGGCTTATTATAAAATATTTTAATAGTATATTATGATACTAGTGTATACGTACGCCTTTAAAGCACGTGCGACGAGTTTAAGAGCACGACGCGCTAGCGGAGTGCTTTTACGTGTAGGTATAATATGCTATTTTTTCTACGATCGTAACAGAAATATAAAAACTTGTTCGGTGACAGTTTTTTCGTCACATTGTGTTAGATATTTTAGGTTATGTTGACAGTCAAACTTACGGCAAAGCGTGTTTTAATTTAGTATTAAAAAACGCCTCCAATGGCAACAAACGTCGCTTTTGACACTAGAAACAGTCGAAAAGTTGTCATTTTGACACGATCGTAAAAAAAATGTTTACGTAGCTACAAGGGGTTGAAATTAATACCCCTATAAATGTTTTTATTAGAACATACATAAATTTAAGTATACATAAATATGTTCTGGAAGGCCTATTATATTAAAAACTGTTTTTTTACTGTCTTCGTAAAACCAACACTTTTGTTTAAAAAATAATAGATATTTATGTATGAAGGGCGATATGAATATGCGTTTTTCCTAAGGTTGACATGGTATGACAACCGAAGGTAAAACACATTAATATCTCCAGTGGTGCATACAATATTTTATTTACTAGCGTATTATTATAAATGGTAAGAAATTTAAAAATGTCATAAGTGTCATATGTCATATTTAAAATAAGAATTGCCTGAATGTATGGTTGCTAAAACGTTGTTGGTTACCATGGTTACGCAAGGTTACCATGTGGTTGGGGAAGAAATAATTTGAAAAATCCCTAAGGAGTTATTCATGTTTTGTATTTATGATGAAAATAAACTATATCATGTTGCTAGTAAATAAAATTTATTATTATAAACAGCACATCTATTTAGAAACACGCTTTTATAATAATTGATTACACGCTTTGTTTTTTTTTTATCGAAATATAACCAACTAGCACAAAATATACATAAAATAAAACACAAAACGGATGGTCAATATAACAAGCGCATATAGGAGACGTTTTTTTTCACTTGCCGTACATCATAATGTATTTTACTTCTTACACAATAAAGATTAGTTTTCCGAAAAAAAGTAAAAGAAGTAAAAGCATTTTAAAGAAATCAAGATTTTAAGTATATCTGTATTTTTGTATAATCAAATTCTTATTAGTTAAATAGTTTCAATAAAAATATTTAAATTGATTACTAATTTCAACCCCTTAAAGCTATACGTAAATAAGATGAGAAGTTGCAAGCTCCTTATCGATGCTTTGTCAAAGCGTTGAGATGGAGTGGTTTTTGCCAAGCGCTCTTTGGGACGTTCTGCAAGGGAGACGGGAACTAATTATTGCAAGGCCTAAACGGTGAAAATCGGTTTAAAATTGAGTCAGCGATGTATCAATATTACCGATAGTGTGGCATTCAGATTTAAAGGTGAACGTTCGCATCTTTCGATAACTTTAAAAGAATACTGCCCATAGCGAGATTCGACCTCGCCACCTATTATTCAGCATAAGATGGTATATCCACTAGACCACATTCACTTTGTAGTTATGTTACCGCTTCTATTACTGGTAACGTAAATGCAAATCGAGAAATACACATAAAGAGAGAAACGATCAATCGTACCCAAAAGCTCTTCAGTTCTTTCCATTAATATTCCACACAAACTGGCGCAACAATCAACCTGACACGTTATGTTGTTCTCGAGTTATAATGTTTACATCCATCCATCGGGACATCTTCATTAAACTTCATTTCCAAAATTTCCCGGAACACTAAAGTGGTTACTGTCTTCACAAAAGTTATGCAGTTTTATCAGACCTTTCATATAATTATAAGACATTTCATGAATAAGTCTTCTACTGGTAGAAAATTAGTCCCATTTTCACTTTAATACTCTTTTTCAGTTTTCAGTAAAACGAGTAAACGATTATAACTCAGTGGAGAGGAATTTAAGTATAAAAGATTAAATGAAAAACCCTTTTCAATTTTCGACAAGAGATCAACTCTTAAAATATTTCGCAATCATTTAGGAACACCCTGTGCCTATATATTATATTTATGTCTTAGAAAATGTAATATAGTTTTGGTTTACAATTTGCCTTTAAAATGAATGTTCTTAGAAACAAACATATATTTTATTAATTAAGTTATACAGTTATAGTTATAGTAGACGGATGCAAATATCGAAATGTCGAAACGTTTTATGTAATATAGAAAAACGTTAAAAACCAATTAAATTTTTTTTAAATAGCAAAAACTGCTACATTATAACTTTGGCAAAAATAAATTCATTAGATTTATACGCCAAATTCCCAAACTTTTAACAGAAAAATTTGTTTTTTTCTTAAAAAAATCTTTACTCTCATAACTTAGTTTTGTAATTTCTTCTGTATAAGATGAAAACGTAAATTTTTTTTTTCTAGTTTTGTACCTGCATTTCTAGGTAAAATAACTTTTTCTTTTATTGATATTAAGTGAGCCGTATCTATTATTTTACCTTTTGGCTGTAAGTGTCGGACCATGCTATAAATCATCAAAAATTCTGCATTTGGTTAATCGAAATTAAGAAGAATTAATCCTAGATTTTCGTTAGTTATTTGTCCATATGCTAATTAGCAATTAAAGATTTTATTACTGTAGAAAATATTTTCTGGCTTCTTGGAAATAAGGCTTGTTCGTATGACATTTTTTTTCGATATAATTCGTTGTTACTATTAGAAGCTATTCTTGCTATCATTTTAACTGATAATAAATGTGTACTACACATCGAAAAATTATGGAATAACAGAAAAAACTTTAATTTTTGTGTTTAAACTCGTAGCGCACACACAGTGTTTTAAATTTCTATAATTGTAATACAATTTATTGGGGGGTTGCTATAGAAGGAATAAGTTTGCAATAATAAATCAGACCTTAGTGGGAGACGCTTTATATATACAGGCTGTTTCACGTTAAGTGCGCACTATTGCTAACTTTGTTATTATAGAAAACTAGCAGTCCAGTGAGACAAATGTCTCATTTAATAAAACAAAAAAGACCGTTTTGCAAATAGAACGCGTATTCACCACACGTACGTATATGACGTCATTGTTGTTAGCAAACTACCAGTCGCATTCGCCTTGATAAAATTTGCCTAGAATCTAACCTAAAACGTTAGGATTAGAATAATTAAGTAAATAATTAGTGTTAGAGACTGAAATTCGGTTCCTGACCTGACATGACCATTCCAAACATATAACTTTCATA
This sequence comes from Agriotes lineatus, assembly GCA_940337035.1. NCBI lineage: Eukaryota > Metazoa > Arthropoda > Insecta > Coleoptera > Elateridae > Agriotes > Agriotes lineatus. The sequence goes on from CALNHX010004325.1 coordinate 24,565, forward strand.
ACTTTTTTCTCTATCTCTTACGGTTTGGCTGCTGAAACAGCGTCCCGGACGGACGGACGGACGGACGGATAAGTCTATTAGATAAAGGATGCAATGCCAAATTATTTCCAAAAATGAACATTTTTAAATGGAACTCCCTATATGTTTTCACACCAATTAATATAAAATTCATCTTTGAATAAGAATGCTTTTATAGCCTTTTTAAATAAAATTGAAAATAACGGAGTTATTTAAAAATAAATGTTTTTAAACTTTTAACATCAAGTAGCCATATTCATTTTTTAAATAAAATTACAATAATGTAAACAACTATGATTTTGGGAATATTTATAGACGATCTGAATGCTCGGTTAAATTATTGTCATTGTTCTTTTCGTTGCACAGCTACTTATTTTAAAGGGTTTAAAACTGTAATAAATCAGTTATTTTCAATTTCATGTAAATAACTCGAAAACTGGATGTTTGATTGTTTTTATTTTCTCACCACTGCAATCATCATAACAAGTACTACTAGTTTTTCCATTTAACTGACAGTGTAGCTTCCAAAATCACAAAGTTACAATAGTGCGCACTTCACTTGGAACAGCATGTATAATAGTAATTTAGAATTTGAATCTAGTTTTATTTTTTTCTAATTAGTGATAAAGGAGCAATATTTCAAGAGAAAATAATTGGGTTTTTAGAAGTTAAAAAGATCATAACATTTACATTTGCATAATAAACAAATGCTTTTCCACCATACTAGTCTTTGTCAGTCAATATTTATTGCTGGAAGAGTGCTTTACAGAAATTTTAACATACATACCACACATTTTGAAATTTCTAGTTTCGTGTAGATCGCTTTTTAAGTTAATTGGAACTCAAAAGATCTAGTGTTCCTTGTTTTTTCAGAGTGGCGTTAGACACTTATTTGCGTTTAATAATTTGATTACTTTTGAAGATCCGACCAATTTTATTTCATCTGATATTCTATATAACTTCGCAAAATTTGTTGTTCTAATTTTGGTTACATCCTCAACAAGTTAATAATATATTTTATCTACACCAGTGGCATAAGTAACTTATTAAGTCACTCATTTGACGCTATTTCCGTTATGTAATGAAGCTCATTACATCACTAGTGGTGTAATTGCTTCATTACCTAACGGAAATAGTGTCAAATGAATGACGTAATGACATTTGCCTACTAAAATATTATTGAAAATGACAGATCTGACATTTTTCTTAATGCACTTTCCTCAATTTTGGGCATTTGTAGATAAAAGGTACAATATATGTGTGATAATGCTTGTGTGCTCGCATAACTCATGATACGTACTCGTTTGTAACTTATACACACATATATAAATGATGCACTTATTTCACTTGTACAGTAAATAACTATTGTCTACAACTGTTTTGATAAAGACTTATTACGTCATCCATTTGACAATATTTTCGTTAGGTAATGAAGCTAATTATTCCACTAGAGATGTAATTAAAGAAATCCACAAATAAACATTAATCAAATAAAATTTTATTAAAAATGACACACCACATGTTAATTGCACTGGTTTGTAATTGTTTTCAAGTATTTGTAACATAACTTTTATCACTCGTCGAACTAGAATATTGTAACTTCTTTGCGATTCTAATAGGAGTTTTAAGTACTATTTTATATAGTTTGTAATTCAGTTTGGCTTTTAATGGATTTTTTAGAACAGTAAATTTATTTTGACAGTTTGACTATATTAAAATACATATTTGTTTGTTATTAAAACAAAAGTTTATGGAAAGTAAAATGCTTCAACGGGTAAATATACAAAACTAAATATTAGTTTTTAAATAATCAATTCAATTTTTAAAAATATCCTTAACTATTTCCTTTTTGTATTTGAGAAACTGCAAGTGACAGCGTCCTTTTTTTACTTCACGGTGTTATTTGTTACTAATTCTGAAAAAAATAAGCGATAATGAATTTTGTTATGTATTCATGTTACATATTTAGTCATATAACTAACTTACGTTTTAAATAAATAAGTTTATTTTTGTAGTATCAGTATGCTGTCAATAATTCTTTCGACAAGTCAACAGATCTAGTATTTTTCGTATTTCAGAGTAGCATGAATATAAGTTAAATATAAGTAATTTGATATTGCTCTATAGAAGCAATGTTTCTTATCCTTTCCAGTTTAAATCATGGTTTGGGGCTTGTGACCCATTGATATTATATATTTACATTTGATTATTACACATTGTATTAAAATCTTTATAGTAGTTTATTTATCTAGAACGAAAAGTGATATTTTAAAGGACGAGAAAGTTGTTTACGGCCGAGGCGTCAGCCGAGGACGGAATTACTTGCGAGGACCTTTAAAAACACTTTTCGATCGTTGTGAATACAACGGTTTATTTCATACTGCAAGTTTAATGAATTTTAAATAAAAACTTGCAAATCATTTCAAATTTCATGTCAACAACTGACGTACAATATAAGTAAAGTATTTGAAGTTTAATATTTTACTTTAAAGTACTAAGACTTTAATGTTCCATTTTTTGTACCAAAAATAATCCGAAAATAGTATATTAAAGTATGAGTGGATAACAAGGTCTTTAAAACACGCGCGGGGTTTCGAGCACGACGGCGTAGCCGGAGTGCTCGAAACAGAGCAAGTGTTTTAAAGACCAGTTATCCACGAATACTTTACGCTATTTTTTATTATACCTCCAATACCGGAAATAAATTACGCACTAAAAACTTAGAAATAATTTTTGTCGCGATAAATCGAGAGGGCATAATAATATTGCTACTTCGATTTCTATTTACGAGAATTTATTTTTACGTTTTTGTCGCGTCCATGTCCGTTGTTGCATTCAGTCGTTTCCTTGACAACCTTTAAAGCTCGGCGAGCTTTAATCGCCTGTATTCGCACGCTCAGGCGTGCTTTAAACGGCGATTCTGATGCAGGTATAATAAAAATGTCATTTTTGACATCAGTATGAAATAATAGATATTTATGCATTAAGGGAGATATGAATATGTTTTTTCCTGAGGTTGACATGTGTTACAGACCGAGGGCCTCTGGCCCGAGGTCTGTAAGTCAACCGAAGGTAAAGAACATGGATATCTCCCGTGGTGCATACAATATTTTATCTACTAGCATATTCGTTAAAATAGTATGAAATTTCAAATTGTCATAATGACATTTAAAATTAGAATATGTAAGTAACATCAAGGATTGTCTCAATGTATAGTTGCTAAGACGTTAATTGTAGTTGCATTGTTACCATGAGTTTGAGGGAGAAATAATTTGACAAGTCCCTTGGAGTTATGAGTAGCTTTTCATATTTTGTTTCTATGACGAAAATGTACAATATCATGTTGCTAGTAGATAAATATCTTTTTCAGATAGTTACATACAGTGTGTTTCCTAAGTACGTGTAGAAAATTGACTTGGCTCATTCTAAAAAAAATAGTTCTTATCGACATGGGTCTGCAAGTTGTTCATTTTCAAAATACAGGATGTTAAAATTGGGAGAAAAGAATAGTAAATTTTGTTAATTTTTTTAAACTCGTTGGAATATTAATTACAAATTTGGCGTGTGTACATGCGGCGCCAAGAACAATTTTTTGTGACAGTAAACCATCTTTCAATTCACCAGTGGCGTGCGTATGAATGTTCTTTGCACGACTAAATAAGAAAAAGGAGACTACACGTGGACGCCACTTATCAAAATCGAAAAAAAGTCAATCGCGCAAACGGGTCTCATAGACACGCCACTGGTGAATTGAATGATGCTTTACTGATAAAAAATGTTCTTGGCGTCGCGTACACACACACACCAAATATGTAATTAATATTCAAAAATTAACAATATTTATGATTTTTTTCTCTCAGTTTTAACACCCTGTATTTTGAAAATGAACAACTTGTCAAAGAACATGTCAGTCAATTTTGTACACGTATTTTGGAAACCCTATATATAAATATGTATTCGTATTCAGTAAAAGAAGCTCTAAAATGTTAAGGATGTTGCTACCTACTTTATTTTGGTTCTCGACCCATAGATTAACAAATACTGTTAGAAGTAAAGAAGAAAAAGAAGTTATTTTCCAGAGATTAAAGATACTTAGATAAATTTTGTATTTTACATTGTCTAATCAAATTATTACAGCTAATAAGTGCCGAGACAAAAGAATGGTAAGCTAAATATTTAAAATTATTTGACGTTAACTACTGCGACCCTGGCGTTGTTTAACTTCGTAACAGAGTAGACTATATTAAAAAATTATTATTTTTCTATAGCACATGTTAAAGTGTGCTTTTATCAACTCAAAACAAAAGGTCAAGTTTTACTTTAACAGCAAGGGTAGATAAAGTAGCACTTTAACATCAAGGATAGATAAAGTAATTTAATTAACTTTTGTTTAAATTAAATATGACAGCTTCGTATTATCGTAGCAACCCAATCTAGCTACTAACATTTTGAAATGTGATTGATAGTACAGTAAAATTGTCGGAAAATACCCCGTCACCTTAAAAAAATTGGCCGCGGCGATTCCTCTTGCCCAGTGGTTTAGGGTCATTAGACAAGTGTAAAACCAAAACGGCGTCACCCCACCCCTTGCCAAACAGCCGCCATCTTGATAACAATTGAATTTGTTTTTTCTCGCGATCCATTGGTCGCACAGAAAAATTTATTGAACAAAAAATGTTGGAAATAAAATTCTACACATTTTTAATCCGTGCCGCGATACCGAGAAGTTGGTATTTAAAACGGTAAAAGACAAAGTTACCAAAAATCTGTTTCCGCCATTCTAGCTCTGTGGGGGTGGTTTTTTCCGAAAATTGCGAATGTGAAAGTTGTAGTGCTTGAAAAAATATGCACGAATCTCTTTTAATAATGGGATTGATTTAAATAGTCTCCGAGTGACAGCCCTTCAAAGTCCGCGCAGCGTGAGAAATGTACGATACATTCCGGCGCAGCGAAGTAACCATTTCTCTTTTGCGAGATAAAATCGTCACGTCACTCAAGTACTTTCAATGTGAATAGGTTTTCACAACCTACAGAAATTCTACACATTTTTGGTCATTGCCGCGATACCGAGAAATTGGTATAGGTAAAAGAAATGAAAATGATGGGAAAGGAGTATATGGGCCCAGAATGATATCATTTGGCTCAGATCCGTACCTCTTAAATTTGCTGGTGTAATATTTATTACATAGTATGATAATTGCAATTGTTTGTAGATTTTGCCACCGGAATGACCAAAATTCAACAAATTGACAATTGCTTTACCACGTGCCATTTCTGCAAAAATAATACAGACACCCGACTGTCTGTATGTTATTAAACAACAAACATCTTGTTTCACTTCAAACTAAAACATGCTACGGTGAACGAAATCATTTTTTTATCGTTTGGGTCAAATGAAATGAATCGGTAATTTATTTTATTCAATTTTGACAGTTTAAAGTGACATTATTAACTCCATAACCTTCATAAACGGTCTATGATTCACTAGTGAAATAAAAGTGTTTTAATTCATTAGAGAATTAAAAAAGTTTAATTCACTAGAGAATTAAAAAAGTTTCAATGAAAACAACATATTTTTATTATCTACAAATATTTACATTCAATTATTCTTTTTCTTTGTAGTGTGTAATATATAATTACTAAAATTTAGATCAAATTGACGATGAATGGGCAAATTTATATCTTAGTTTGAATATTTTTAAAATTTGTTATTCAAAATTTCGTCAAAATTGAATAAAAACATATACACGCCACGTGAATTAAACATATGTTTATTCAAGAAAAGATGTTGAGCTCACGAGCACGTAGTGTATACACTTGGTGTATAATATTTATTAAAGTTAGTGTTTACCGACTACTTTTTGTAATTTGTTATTGTTAAAGCTGTTATAATACTGCTAAAAACGTCTACAGTTACGATGTAAAAATATTGACCTGGAAGATTTTCTTTTGTGGGTACAAAATAAAGATACCAGAAAAATCTTAACTGTGCCAAATGATTTGATTCTGGGCTCATATGTTATATAGAAAGTAATTTATTTTTGCATAAACCCTAAGATATATTGTAGTCTACTCAGACACGTTTCTTTTTTCGGAGCTGTTTCTTTGTCTTGGTTCGGAATCTCGGACACAACCGAGTCATTATCAACCATGATAGAAATGTTGCTAAAACTTTTATTGAAAAAAGAGCTCACAACCTGTTATAAACGCAATGTCAAAAATTCTTGGAAAAAATCCGTGAATACGATCGCGAGTGCTGTTTCGTGATTGTATTCTGATTAAAAATGGATAACAGTAAGAGCGATAATGGTTTTCTTTATGTTAACCAAATGGCAGACATGGCATCTCGTTAGTTATAATAAGTGCGGGATATAAATAATTTACATCTCTCCACTTCTCCGTGCTGCGCGGACTTTGAAGGGCTGTCACTCGGAGACTATTTAAATCAATCACATTATTAAAAGAGATTCGTGTATATTTTTTCAAGCACTACAACTTTCACATTCGCACATTCGGAGAAAATCACCCCCACAGCGATAGAATGGCGGAAACAGATTTTCGGTAACTTTGTCGCCCTCTACCGTTTGAAATACTAACTTCTCGGTATCGCGGCAAAGATAAAAATGTGTAGAATTTTATTTCCAACATTTTTTGTTCAATAACTTTTTCTGTGCGACCAATGGATCGCGAGAAAAAACAAATTCAATTGTTATCAAGATGGCGGCTGTTTGGCAAGGGGTGGGGTGACGCCTTTTTGGTTTTACACTTGTCTAATGACCTTAAACCACTGGGCAAGAGGAATCGCCGCGGCCAATTTTTTTAAGGTAAAACGACAATTTTACTGTACTATGACTGTCATTATTTTCTTTTGAAATTGTTAAAGTTCTTGCTATAGAAAAAATATTGTATTATACACGACGATAAAGTTATTTCTATCCACTCTTGAATCATTAACTTCTCGACTTCGTCTCGACGTTAAACGATTCACTCGTGGATAAAATTTAACTTTATCGTCTTGTATAATAAATTACTATTATTAGTTTACACTCCATTTTGGTTTTAAAATGGGTACTGAACGAACAACCAAGATCATGAAGGTTTTTAAACAATCTACTCGTATAGCTTAAATGTAAATTTTGTATTTCCATGGAAAACGAGAGATTTTTACAGAGTTAACTCGTATACCAATGTGAAGAAAAACTAACTTTTAAGGTATTACTCATTAATTATACCTTGAAATTGCTACAGGATCTATACGATTACTATTTTTTTACTTTCTTAACTGAAACAATGACATAAAAAATTGTTGCCACTCTAAGGAACGATGAACACTAGATCAATCAGTTGTACATATATTTGCAATCCGTATTTTGCAATTTTTACATAACCCTTGCAATTTTCTATCTTTATGTGGCAGAAATACCACAGTTGCACGGATTTGCAGGTGGCACTCAAGCGACAACAAGCAGCAGAAGATGCAATCGCTCTACACCTGGCATCTGCAGAAAGTGGTACAACGTATGAATACCTTCCACCAGGTCGCATCTTCGGCATGCAGGTGACTTCTCCAGAACCTGAAACTTCTGAAAGTGAAGTAGCCAAGCTGCCAGTTCCTCCAGAACAGTCTTCCGACGATGTGGTAGTCAGCCCAGCTTCCGTAGACATGCTCAGCAAACTGTTCCCCAACAAGAAAAGGGCCGTCTTGGAGCTGGTTTTGAGGCGCTGCAACCACGACTTGCTCAAGGCCATCGAGCATTTTAACCTTAACCAGAGCAAGCACGATTTGTCGCTGGACGAGCATAAAAAGGACGAGTACGGTTCTGCGTTTAAGCCGGTGCATAGTAAGGGTTTGAAAAGTATTACGGGTGGCCACCAAAGTGGGATGCCGTTGTTGACTGGAAGCAAAGTGTTTATGCACAGTTTGTATCCATTTTTGCCATTTTTTAACACTCAGCCGGTTTTGCCCAGCCCTGTATATGTGCCTGGGTTCTGTGAATGCGACCAGTGCAAACATGGGCTTTACACACGAATAGAACCACGTCTATAAGACTTTTTTTTATTGGGTGATATATTTACCACATATTTTGTTTCTTCATCAGATTTATCTGTAGAGGCTGGAATTTATCTTTCAATTCACAAAAATTATATGAAACTAGTTATGTTTTGTAATTTCGCATATGATCTTGTTAGGTATTGTGGTATCTAGTTATATGAATTTTAAATGTAAGCGAAACATGCTGTATATACTCGTATTTAATGGGAATAATAATTTCTAGTTTAATTGTGAAGTATTGTTTTGCAATCAGGTTAAATTATTTTGTTCTGGCAAATCGTGTCATGATTAGAGGGGATTTTCATATATTTCTTATTGTAAACCGCTTATATGAGAGTTATGGAGAAAGAAAGTGTTTATCTTGTAAGGGGGATGACTATCAATGGGCAGGACAAATGTCTATTTTAGATTTCGGCGAATGCTTTACTTTTTTATAGTATATTGAGTCAACATTTTTTAATTAGAACATAACATTTGAACCTTTATCAGAACGGTTGCGATGAAAGTCCAAAAAGGTGGTATTCCGACAAAACTGTTAATTTAAGTGTAAAAAGTAAATTTATGTGAATTTTCCACAAATTTAAATAGTGGAAACATCAGTTTTGTAGTATAGATTCAAATATAAGTAGAGATTGGGCTTCAACAATGATTTTTTTAATGGTAGTGTGGTATGTGGACAATATTATAATATTTATGTTCTGAAATTAATTTACCATAAATATTTCTGAAAAATATACAGAGTGATTCAAAAATGTACCAACACGCTTAAATAGCACGATGATATGTTCATAGACTCTTTTCTAGCAGATTTATGGACATTTGAAGGTGTTCCTTGGGAATATTGTTTTGTATAATACCTTTAGCGTTATTTATGTCGTTTCAATAAAATTTAAGGTACAATGTTTTAGGTTTTCGTAAGAAACATCAGTTTCTTTCATTGATTGTACTTATTACATATTATTGAAAAACCGTTGGATTATCATTCCTCGCTAATGAGAAGAACGACGAAGAAGATGATGGTGATAATGACTCATTACATATTTCTAGACAACGCCACTGGTATCACCCCTTGTCTAAATTTTTAATAAATTTTAATGAAATAGTTATATCCGAAATAATATATTTCTAAACAAGAAAGATAACTTTGTTGAACGACTTTCGAAGAAATCGGCTTCAAACATACAGTACCAATAATTGTTGTGTTGTATTTTGTATACAAAACAATAAAGTAGCAGCTATGTATCTAAGTTCTTCTGCTTCAAATAGTTTGAAATATGACTTTTCAAAATGAAGAAATAAGTGAACTGATAAAAAACTAAATCCAACTGATTTAAAACCAATTCTGTGTTGCTATATCATCACAGGCAGTTTCTAAACTATTTAAAAAATTGGGGTGTCAAGTTTTTTAAACTCCGTTTCAGAAACTTCTTCCTCTTTGGCACATCCATTATACCTTAACGTGCCGGATCCTCCATTCATTTTTGGTATTCCCTTCTGGTTAGTGCCAGCCTTTTACTTCCTTAACATTCTTCTCTCTCTTCTTCTTCTTCCTCTTATATTAGGCCAGTGGCCTGTTTATTCTACACAATTGTAGTTTTGTGAGCCTTCTGAACTCGTAAGTCGGGTAGGTGGCTAGCCTTGCCGTCGAAATTGACGAAGAGTTCCATTGTTAGAAGTTAACGACTACCACAGGTGTTACCGTGGTAGCCGGGGAGCGTACGATTTTTAAAATCCGTCTAAAGTTCACCGGGAATCGAACCCGGGCCGGCCGCCTGAGAGTCGTGCATTATGCTGGCTGGGCCATCCGCTTACCTTCTTTCCTCTTTGTTATGCCATATTCTTGATGGTGTTCATCCACGTTGTGCTGGGTCTCTCCTGATCTTCCCCTTTTCCCAGTTCTATTATTATTATCTTTGGGGTATCTCTATTTCCATTCGTACCACACGCTCATACCATAGTAGCTGTCTTTTTAAAATAGTTATTTTCTCTTGTTATTACGTTTTTGATTCTATCTCTTGTTGACCTACAAGCAAATTTTCTGATCTCTGCTTGTATTTGTCTCGTATTGTCCAATTTTTTGTTCCATATGTCAAAGTTGGTACCTACATAGACTGATTTATACAAGATTTGCAGTTTTTTTTGAGAAATGGTTACTATATTTCGGCCCATTTTTAGATAGATTTTCTACATCCCATATCTGTTGGAACATTCGTTCAATCCATTCTACCATCTTTGCCCCATCTGTACCATCTCAGAGCCAGTTGCATCTCTTCGCATTGATTTTTCTATTTTTATTAAATTTTTTACCCGTCATTACTTCGTTAGCGTTGCCTGTACATTCTCCATTTCTATTGGCTCTTCTTATTTTCCCTTTCTCTTAATTCTTTCCTTTTTAAACTTTTTTCCATGATATTTTTCAGGTATCCAGGTCTTTATTCTGTTACTAAGTTTGCATTCTCATTTTTATGTACCAAGTTGTATTACCATATTTTTCTTCTTATATTCTTCACTGTGGTCCAAAATTATTTTCTATTATTGGTATTATTTTTTAATTTAAAGACATAGCTGCCAGTTGTGATACTTTTGAGCGAACTGCATTATGTCCTGTGTCACATCTGGCTGCGGATGACCTTGTAGAAAAATAATAGCGCGGGTGACCAGTGGTACTAAATCCGTATATCTTGCCCACATCATACATTGCCATTCATTATTTAAGGACTTCCTTGTTATAGGCAACAATATTGATTTGATTCTGAAAACCATAAAAGTGGTCGTCTAGAACGCGGAACCTTTTGCCACCTGCAACTACACTGATGAACAAGGGACAGGTACCTATGTCTATAGTTGGTCAGACAATCCAGATTTCTTTAAAATTATAGGAGTATAATAATGCTTAATTCCTTAATTTGTTTGCATAGAGTATATGCTCTGTTAAAAATTAAAAAAAAAACACCACCTGTTGAATAAGTTGGTAAAATAAAAAAAAAACCGTAAATAATTATTTTTCATGCTTTATTGGTAACACTGCAAGCTATGACATTTTATTATTTATTACAATTTGTTCAAATTGTGTTTGTATAATTATTAGCACATTTCAAACGATAATTTTTATTATTTGCGTCAGAAAAACTATAATATTGTTAACGGCAGGTATGAAAACATCTATTGGACGGTAATATGCAGATATTTATACGAACTGATAAACTTATAATACTTAACCTTAAAATTACAATTCTCACTAAATTTTCCACAAGATAGCTTTGCCAATAGTAATTTTATCGAAGCGAATTGCAACGTTGTTGGTGTTTTAATCTTTGAGCAGAGTACACGTCTAATTACCATAATAACAAGCACACTTCTGCTTGATTTACACAGAAAGCACCAAGTGGGCTGCTCTAGGGTCATGTATGAAATGTATTTTGTTTAAAAGCATTGCCTTTATTAAAATTAATCAATATTAATAGATTTTTCGTAATAAATAATATCCAATTGAATGTCCTTATTTTCCATTTAGAAGAAAATGCATAGAAAAGTCTAGATCGGAAGTGTCAAAATCGCGTTATCTAAATAATAAAAAAGTTAATTATATTGGACTACACCAATTATGCCTAATCGAATGCCTGTTATGGTTTATACATTTGAAATTTTTGCGTCACACTGTATATTATTGCATTTAGTTTATAATAATTTCATATATTTTCCATATGAATTCATAATACCTCTTCTCTCTAGTTATTATATTGTTTAGATATAAGTAAAACTGTATGTAATACTAAAACCATGTTATACAGTTAGCCAAATTTTATGTAACCATTATTTTAACTTAGATTTATCAGAAACAATTTTGAGTGTTTGCTTACGAAGAGTGTGAGCCTTGCCAAAGGTGTAATAGTCCAACCACTAAATGTATTTTTACTCTCTTGTAATTAGTTGTATAGCTTGTTTCCTAAATGACAAGTTGCCAGAAGTTTAAAAGACTTTGAAGGAGAAGTTGCATCTGGAAATGGCGGCATTAGTGCTAGAAAATCAATCTTATAGTGCGAACTATAGTATAAAGTGTTTATCGATATTCTCGCTTGTCTAGCGTAATGTGTTTTGCGTATTGTTAATAAAAATTGTATTTTGTTGCTTCATAATATTTTGAGCGAATTATTATTATTAGTGGTTAAGATTGTTTAACTATATTATAATTTATTGTTACATATATACATATGTACAAATCTTTTATTGAGAGGAATAAAAATTGCATTAGAAATTTTTAGTTTTTATATCATTTTTTCACACTTTTCACATAGGGTTACAGTTACTTAAATAAACAATCTTTTAAATGAGTAAAGTAATTCGATAGCACTACCTTGTAAGTGAATAAATGACTACTAATATTAATAATATTATATTACGGTAATGTATGGTACGTTAATGGTTGCCATGTACGGTAATGGACTATTACCGTACAGATCAGTTATGACTTAGTTAAGGGATTAATATCCTGCAACCGATAAAATAACTAACATGTTCAATCTTACACATAATTCTGCACGATAAAATACTGCAAAAACTGCAAACGCGTCTTTAAAATCCAAAATTTATGTTTCCATGTAAAATTATTTCAGAAGAACATTTTTTAACTGTGTATTACTCTATTATTACTGGGTTTTACTAAGCACACACTATATTAAAATCGCCTCCTGTATATTGTTTGCAAAGCTGTATTTATAAGAAACGTTATTAATTATGCACCATTTCATTATTACTTTAATAAACACTACATATTTATGCCGTAATTATAGAGGCATTTCAGTACTCACTACAACATATAATATTCTATTAAGATAAAGCAACGCGTTATCTGCAACATTGTTCAATATTGTTTTGGAAAACGTAATGAGAAACATATTATGCAAGGAAACAATAATAAATAAAGAACTGCAGGTACTCGTACGGAAAGAAAGGCAATTGAGATCTGTAAAATAATAGAGAGCAAAGCAAAAAAAGTAGGACTAAAGATAGGTGAAGCATATACCACATTCATAGTATGCGAAAGGGAAACAAAAAATTTTAGAACAACAACCTGAAGATAGATAAATACATATTTTAAGAGATTAACAATTTTATTCACTTAGATATCTAATTAAATATAAATAACGAAATGAATAATGAAATAAAGCAGAGAGTATAGGCTGGTACCTGAAATATATCTAAGTTCGACGTTGTAAGCCAATTGTAATATATCTCATATCTCGAACCACACTTACGATGCTAATTGTAATATTTATCAATTACACTTCAAATCAAATAAAATATACCTTTTGAATACTTACTATAATAAAGAAATACTATCATTTACGTAAGTACATTTATATACCTACCTTATTGCTTAATAAGATCGGTAGCAATTGACGTAGTTTGTAAATCAATTTGACATTTGAAATTATATCATGTATTTAATATTGTTATGTCACGACTAGTCGGTTTTATGAGCAGTGATACTCCAAACTCTCAGCTGAATGGGTTAACCTTCAACTAACAATTTTATCTATTTAAGGACTGACTTTATTTTAAAATATAATAATTATTTAATTTTATTAATCAAAAGCAAAATCCCAGGTACTTCATACTCTTATTTTGTATATGATATATTTTTCGGAATTTTTCCATTGTCTAGGGTGTAAATCACACAACGTGTCGGGAGTTTTGATCTACTTCCGTCTTCAGGTGTTCCTGGTTAATCGTGAGAAGGACTGATATTGTACGTTTTTAAGTAACAAACGACTTCCGGGATTAGACATTGTCATGATTGAGATGAGTTCTTCGATCTCAATCATGACACGGTCCAATCCCAGAAGTCGTTTGTTACTTAATGACAATGGCCGTGAAAGCCTCAAAAATCATCATTGTACGTTTTTCTACGTAAATTTGTGCCTCCCCCGGGGTTTGAACCCAGGACCGCTGATCGCTGTGATTACTAGTCTGCCACTCTAACCACTAGGCCACCAGGGCAAAAAATTACATTCAGAGAACAACTTATTTTGTATAATCAGTTTGTTAGCATGCAATAGCAGTTTTATCTGACATTACAGAATAAAATAGGGGTTGTCAAAAATAATTTAATCAATTTTTAGTATTTTCAAACTTGATTAAATTAAATGTAAAATTCTAAAAGTTATCCTACTTTAAAAATGTTCAAATTTCAAATTATAATGGTCGAAAGCATTGAGTACTCAAATCAATAATGTAATTTAGAAAAATAATTAATATTCTATCATTATCTTCTAAATATAATTACAATAATTTTAATAATTGTCGCACCAAACTCACTTTCTAATTTCTTATTGATTTGTAAGAAATTGACACTAACCTTCTGAATGTTTGTTCTATGTACCTGGACGTGGACATCCTATTTCAACTTCGAACTCGATAAATTCTAGTCAGCGAACCTATCTTGGTTGTTCCCGACCAACTCCTAAGCTCGTTGTAGCTCTTTGAAGTGCTGTTGTTTGAATGAACTGATATACAGCATACCACAACACTCACTTTCACTGATTCTGCAATCTTCGTAGTATACTAGTACTTGAATTCAAATAACTTTGAATTATATATTTTGATAGTAATTGTGATTTGAAATCACATTTGTTAGTAGAGAATACTATATTACTACTACGTGCCAAATAGGCAATTATTATTCTCTCACAATTAAATAGAATTTAACCCTTAACGTGAATCTTTCTCGTAGATTCTGAATTCAAGTTATTTATTTTTTATTACTAATAACAACCTTGTAGTTGCCCTTACTACCCCACCAGTCATTCATACAACTGTTATATCACATGTAATCCATTAGCTATCTGGATATTAACATTTAATCTAAATGTAACATGCATCCTGTATGCTGCATTACATACGAGAGCATAATATGCAAACAAGAACTTATTAAAAGATAAGCAAACTAAATAAGACAAAAGCAAAACTGAGAATCTATAAAAGCCTTATAAGACCAGTAGTCACTTACACGGCAGAAATAATGTGTTTTGCAAACAAGGAAGCGGGGAAAATGAGGTTATTCGAAATAAAGGTAATAAAACAATACTTGGTCCGATAGGGAACCACGGGGGAGAGCTCAGAACTAGGATGAATCATGAAATACTAAAGGGCATCAACGGAGAAGACATTATAAGGTTTATAAAGGCAGAACGCAGTAGCTGGCTGAAGCATGCGATAAGAGACAAGAAGTTCTACGAAAACGATTATGCAATAGAAACTATGTGAAACAAGGGTAAGAGAAAGACTAAGGACAAAATGTTACGATGAAGTAATGAGTGACCTGCAAAAATGGCCATTACAGAATAGAAGACGAAAATCGTATAGAGAAAGGCATGAAGACAAGTAGTGAACAAAGCAAAGACACATGACACGTTGTAGAAACATAGTGCAGTGAGTAAGTGCAATGATCTAGTGTACTTACGAGATCGACCCACTGATGCTAATTATTGTTATTATTATTAATGATATACCATTTCAATATTACTTTAATAAACACTAATAACTGAATACTTTGTCCTTACCTTACACAGTCTGGTTACAATTTTCCAGTGATTTTTACACCAAACATATTCAACATACTATACTTTTTAATTTTTAAAAATATTTTATTCAATCCGTTTTATATAATTTGAAGTATCATGTTACGCAAATTTTTGCAGCTTAGTTGATTAAATCAATAGTCAATTTGTTATTATTAGTGAACTATTAAGATTTTGTTAATAGATAAAATTATTTCAGTCTGCAATTATCAATCTATCCGACGCCGCTAAGGTAATGTATTAAATAAATGACAGTTTTATAACTAAAAATATTACTAAATAAATACGAGTGCGGAATGGTTGGAAAGGAATTTCAAACATTTTCTTCTTTTTCTTCTTCTCCACGTTTTGAAATACATACAAATACGTTACTGCGCTATATTTCAAATCGACCTTTTTCTCATTTTTGTCTTCGTGAGATTACGAATGCAGCTTTGTTTCTATATATCTACACTTCGTTTTCTGTTTCTTCTTGTGTACCCCGTAATAGCTCGTAATAATCTCATTTGAGCAGCCTGTATTCATTGTTAGCCTGTTTTTGTAGTGGTTTAACATTCACTTCCGTATATATTGTCAAGTTGCATTCTTTTGTTGCTTATCTAATCTTTAAGCCTATATAACTTCACTGATGGAGGAGTTTTCTCCGATCGCTCGCTTCCATATGTCTTTAGACTTCTTCCTGTCTTGTACAGCTACTCCCACTTCTTCCCACTTTAAACCTCTCCTTTCACGATTTTCCTTGGTTTGCCTCTTGTTCTATTGTTACTACTTCTTGTTTCATACACCTTCCTGGTTATACTCGTTTTCGCTTTCCATGGCGTTTCACATGATTGTACCATCTTAATTGATCTTCCTTTATTTTGATGTTTATTGCGTTTATATTTAACTTTTGTTTATGTGCTGTATTTTTTATTTTATGCAACTTAGTTTTACTTTAACATTTTCCTATAAATCTCATTTCTAGGGCTTCCATTTCATTTGTTTCTTTTGCATATGCGAGTTGGCCACTACCACTTAATTACATATTTCTATATTTATTGTTGGTTTGTTTGTTAATGAACCAGGTCTTGGCATGCAAAGTACCAGGTACCTTAGACACCGACTGCTGTGGTCATATGTATAGTCAAAGTCCTACTTAGAATTTTGCGGAGACTAAGGGTTCCAACGCTAGCAAGGAATCTTTTACATGCTACACGTCGTAGTAACATGGGACCCACGGCTTTACATCACTTCCGAATGATAGCAATCTGTAGAGGATTTCATCTGCATTATTTTATTTTTAAAATCTTTACCGGAACCGGGGATCGAACTCGCGACCTTATATCCGTAGTCAGAATGCTTAACCACTGAGCTACCGACCCCGGATTTTCTATATTTATGTCTTTTGAAGTTTTCTTCTTTTCCAGGAATGGGTACTTAATTCCTACAAATAACTTCTTTTTGCTATTCTTTCTCTTATTTCTTCCATCTTGTGCTACTATTGTTCCTAAATAAACAACTTGAATGTTTGCACTGGCCTTTTCCTACCCAGTGCCAGTGTGTAATTTTTCTTGAAACCATGGTTTGCATCTTCTTCAGGTTGATCTTCATATTCATTATTTGTAATGCTTTTCTTTGGATCTCCACATTTTTATTTAAGGTCTTCTCGTCGTCCACTATTATAAGCGTATTCTAAGCGTAATATATTTCTGTCACCTTTACTCTTTTCGTTTTCCAATGTGGAATAAGGGTTTTGATTCAGTCGTAGCTCTTTCATCGCTTCATCCAGAACTAGGTAAAACAGCAGCTGGAAATATGCACCTCTATCTTACTCATGTCCCGTTCTTACTTATTTGATAATCTTTTTATATGAGCATTTTATTCCTCTTATCAGATTTTGAGATGTTCCTCTTTTTGTAGCAGTTTCCAGATGTCTTGTCTATTAATTCTATCGAAAACTTCCACTAGGTCTATGAAGCGTAAATGTATATTTCGTTTTCGTTTAATAGTTTTCCTCAATATTTTCATTGTATCCCTTTGTTACTTGTTGTAATTTATAGTTGTAAATTATTTTCAAAGTTGTTATGATTAGCATTAAAGTTAAGAAGGCAATAAGAATGAAGTAACTCTCGAGTTTTGTCATTTTATTTCTTGTATGATGATGTGTAATTGGGCCAACTGTTCGTACAGTTCGTGAAAATGGAATCAAATCGAATATCGACTTGAACGCTATCTCGTACAAGCGCTAGACAACTGAATAAGTAATGATTTTTGCGTTGTTTATGATGTCCCAATAAAATAAGTACAAATACAAACAAGTAATAAGTAGTAAATAAAGTGTCAAAGATCCAGAGCCACTTTATTTTTAGTTATCCAACTGTAACTAGAAGGCAACATAAAAAAATGGTCATATGTTTTTGAGTTTCCATACATATCTGTTAGGAAATATGTGAGCTTCTTTACCAACTACGGATGATGCTATGGCTCAAAGACAATCTAAACTAAGACCATAATAAAAATGTATTTTAAAAACAAAGGTTTAAGTGTTCAATGCTTTTTTATTCATAATATAATTATTAGAGATCTATAGAATTTATTATAATCTCAGCTAAACGTCTCATGGCAGACTCGGTTAATAGTATATTACACAACGAGAGCTGTAGGAAGCATATTACACGCGAGTTGGAAAAGTTACGCACAAGCCGCGTAGCGGCGCGTGTGTAATTCCACGAGCGTGTAATTGCTCTATAGCTCGAGTTGCGTACTATACTTTTTCTACGATCACACTCATTTCGTTAAACGAAAAAGAAATATTTTATTAACTGTCAAACTATCTGTCACACCATCTTAAAAATTAGGCGGCTGCAGTCACATCCCTACACCGCTTCGTACAAACAACAGAAGCTAACTGTAACGTAATAAAAAAAATTACGTGTTAGTCATTACGTAACACTGTTTGTAACAACGAATTTACTAATCAAGTAAACAGTGCTTAATGAGCAATTTACCAATAAAGAAGTAGAAAAAATAGATAAAATGAGCAGCATTCCAAGTGGTGCTATAATCTACATTAAAATGTATTTTATCAATGTTCATTACAAAAAAAATGTTTTATATTGTTATGGTACATTAAGAGCAGTTCTGGCTGAAGATTAAATATAAAAATAGAATTTGGGAGATCAATACAATCAATTTAGAAAATATTAAAAAGAATTGGTTGTTTGAATGAAGTTCATTCGAATTTGAGGCAAATTGAGATGAAAGGGATAACATTTGAGTATTTTGAAGGGGTTTTGAAAATTATAAAGTAAATACACGCTCATCTCACACATGACAAATGTAATTTATATTAAAATAATATAGTGAAGTAGGTAAGACTCAAATAAATTTAATTTATACATGGCAGGAATAATTAGAATATAGTAGTTAAGCAGATTTTGTTACGATTATTAGAATAACAACTCATAGAAAAATAGAATGTACCTTTTGATATAATTTTTCGGACTGAATAAAAACATAGAAGTTGCCCTATTTTTTAATAAGTTAGTTTGTGAAAATATTTAAAAAGGGTTTAACAAAATCTACGAGGTAAGAATTTAGAGAAATATAAAGAAGATTATTATTAATGAAGTAACAGTTATCGAAGAGAATTGGAAGGTCGTAAAACTAGATAGAAGCAAGCAGAAGAAGCAAGACGAAAATAAGATTTGGATGGAATTAATTAATTTTGAATAATACAATTGATAAGAAGTTACATAGGTTTGAGAATTGTCAAGTGCTGGGTTTGTTGAGGGTGTACTGAGGACACGTGGATCTGTTGACGGAGGATAGCAGAGGGACTGCTGAATTCGAGCTATTCTGTTGGTTACTGACGACAGAGGTTGCTGAAGCTTGGAGCTAAGGAAGAAGGATATTAATTGGAGATCATCTGTGATAAGAAACTTGCCGTGAAGCTGTCGGAAGGAGGGTAGCAGTGGCACTAGTGAAGTAGAATGGCGTCTTTCTTGCTAGCAGCCAAGGGTTTGACAAGTTGACAGCTGTTGTCAGTAAGCAGTGCATCACAGCAGGACTAAATAGGGATCCGGGCTTAAAAGAGTGAAAGCAGTTTAAGGTGGGTTTTAGTTTTGTCCTATCGACGCTATAGTAAATAAAAGACAATTAAAAAAGTGCAAATAACTATAATCAAGTACTTACCGTATAATATTGAGTCAATAAGATATAAATAGAATGAAAATTTGTCATATTTGATTGAGATTATTAATGGAACAATTCAAAGTCATTATTAAAATAAAATTTAATTAACAAGCAACTAGATAATCGAACCACCCTGAAAGAGTCTCAAGACGCTATCAATTTTAATAATTAATTAATTTTGATATTCAAAGATATAATTCAATTTGTAAATAAGAGCAGCCAGCATAATATATAATTTGGTCATTGTCACCGAAAATGTAAAGTGGTTTTGGCTCCTCTTCCGTATTTTTAAAGACGGACAGTAAACCGCAAAAAGAAATAATTGTTGACAAGTGACAACAAATGAATATCAGTGAATCAATAAAATTAGATAATGGTATATACGATCGAGTGACCATGTAAAACTTGATGGTAGGGCCGTAGGTGGAGATGGTTTCCATTTTATCAGGGCTGAAATTTGGTTTAATTATTTTACTTAAAATTAGTAGTATATCAAGATTTTTTTGTCAATCAAATCGTAGGTATAATTATTTAAACACTCTTGATATGGTATACTTATATGATTTAAAGCAATACAAATGGTGCATATCAAAATTTTAACATTTGTTAAAAGTTAAACATCAACGCAACGAAACTATGAAATGAAAAAAATCCAAATTAACACAACTTTTTGATATATTTACCAGAGTACATAAATCAAACAAGTAGAGACATTCACGGCCGATTGCTTTGATGTCAAAATACTGATCTGAACGGCTCCTGGGGAGGGAGGGGGGTCTATTCCGATATTACCAAAATACGGCGCCACTACTTTACCACATCAAGGTTGGGATAAAGTCCCTATATAATATTAAAATTATAGTATTATTAATATGCAGGAACTCTAGGTTGGGACTCGTTGTTTTGCCACCTGGTGCTCAAGCTTAGAAATACCCCCCGAATCGCTGTCCATGGCACTCTAGACAGGTTTCAACATTTGGCATGAGTGTCTCTACTTGTTTGATTTATGTACGCTGTATTTACAAACTAAAAGAAAACAGATAACTTTTAATAAGCGAACTAGATTATACTATTTGACTATGAAATTTTCTCAGGAACAAATCAAGATCAAGCGATTATGTTCTTTATCTTTCAAAATAAATCAGGTCCGCTATGCGATGATCATTCAAGGAATATCTTTGTGGGTGATTAACTGACATTGAAATGGAATATGAAGATTCATTTAGAGCGATGTAACATCCGGTGGTAGCAACTGAAGCAAAACATACCTATGTTTCGTTGAAGGTTTCTCTGTGTTTAAAAAGGGTCTGCATTTGGTTTGTTAATCATACAATTTTTAACCAGTGCCAGTTCTTCAGCAGTAGTATTATACTTAAAAATAAATAATGTGTACCTACCTATTATATAAGCTAGTTTTCGGCAGAAAAATGTAGTGGGCTATCATTAAACATTACACATCATCATCATTCATTATCTCCAGCTTATTTGATCTCTCGATGTCGAGAACCATTTATACCGTGAGGAAAGAGAAACGGAGGTAATGAACCACAAGCGAATTACATTACATTGAACCGTACGTAAACAAACCACACACTCAATAATTATACTTAATTACGTTTAACTTAACTAATGAATTCAAATTCATTTCCTTTCCGAGAAAATTTTCGGATACGGCGGGATTTGAACCCATGTCCATCGGGTTGATAAGCAGGCTGCTAACCCACTTAACCATCAATTGATCTTAAATATTATATACTAGCTGAAACCCGCGGCATATGCCGCATTTAAAATATACGACGAATCTAATAACTTTTGTTGCACTAAAGAAAGTTTTAAAAGCACGTTACAGATTGGAAATATTTGGATAGCCTCCAGGCCACTTTCTTCCTACATATTGGATACACCGATACTGCTGAATTGAATAGTGTCTTCTTTTTACTTCCTTTTACGATAAAGGAAGTATTGGATTCACCCCAAAAATTCGAAATTGAGTTTTCAACAGATCTTCACGTTTTAGGGTCCCCTGATCCCAAAAAACATATTTTTTTTCATTGGTCTGTGTGTCTGTCTGTCTGTGTGTCTGTCTGTCTGTGAACAGAATATCTCAAAAACGAAAAGAGGTATGGCGTTGAAACTTCATATATAAGTTTTGTGTACTATGTAGATGAGACAGCAAGCTTTTGAAGAAAATCGCATAACCGGAAGTAGGTGTTTACTCTTGTGATTTTTCAGTTTTTTTCGATTTTTTCAAAAACGGCTATAACGATTTTTTTCAAACTTTACATTTTTATTACATTTTTAATGTGCATTGACGTGAAATAGGTGATTTTCCAGTTGAAAACTTCTAAAGTGGGTTTCTTTTGTTTTTTTTAATTTTTTTTATTAACTCCTATTTTGAATGGAACACCCGGTATATTATTACATTTTTGAATTCTGCTTACAATTTTAGAGAAAATTTGTCTCTTCAACTAACGCTCTATTTTGTACCGTTTTTGTAGAATTCGTAATTTTTGAAAATTTTTGACAAATGCTTAAAAATTAAAAATTAAATTTTTGACTAATTATATGATCACTGTAAAAGGAAGTTGTGTGAGTGTATCACACCAGATTTTTTCTGTTCAGTATTAAATGCCTAGAGAAATAATAAACCGTTGGTATAGAATGAAATGTCCCTAAGACAGAAAGAGAACTGAATGTCAGCGCCTCTAGTGGCCGGGAAGTTCATTTTGGCGGGAAATTGAAAATACATTTCTGGTAATATTTTACTATACTGTTTATTGAAATTTGATATTTGATAACCTAGCATGAGACAATCAGTGATAATCATAGAAATCCATAAATCATCGTATTGGTCCATGCTGGTTTATCAAGATCGTTTTCACATGGCAGCTTTGGTTTTCACTTCCTTGGGTACTGATATTTACAATTTGTGACCAAGGTATAATTACTCGACGCTATTCTTGGGCTAACAGTCAACAAAAGAAAAAAAACGACATAATATAATAGTTGATTTATTGTCCAACAAAAAAATCTCCATTTATAGGACACTTAACAACTACAAAAATAATTACATAATTTGGTGCACAAATAATAGGTATAAATATATAAATTTAGGCATAACAAGTTTGGCTCCAATGAGGAAGTCATCGCAGCTACGGAGGCGTTTTTGGAGGGACAACCGTCCCACTTCTATTTGGAGGGGTTAAGAAAACTGGAGAAGCGTTGTGCTAAATGTGTTAGCTTGAGGGGGGAGTACGTTGAATAAAATGTTTCATATTTCGCTAGCACGTTTCTTTCTATTTAAAGCCTGGAACTTTTCAGCACATCCTCGTACTAGATAAGCTGCCTTAAAGCAGCATATTTTATCGTAGGTAAACTAAGGTCAAGAGTTTCCCAACATTTTGAGGTAAGCTGTATTTTGTCTCAAACTGTTGCAAATTTACCTGTTTGTAATATTGGTGTTTGAGGACGAGGTGTTATACTCTCTGCCTCAGTGTTCAATACTGCACCTGGTGTAATACAAGCAAACTCCATAGTTTCCCCAGGATGCTCTAATCGAAGTACTGCCGTAGGCCTTGCCCCTAGCTGGGGCTCAAGAATTTCACCCTGCGGGATGCTATGTGAATATTCTCGTTCGATCTGGGGCATAACTGCTAGGAAAAAATAGCATGCCACATTCAGCTACTTAAAAAAATAACCTTAACTCACCTGGCATACTGGTTGAAAAATCTGCAGTAAGATGTTGTGCCACTTCTATCAGGGATGAACTTTGTTGCTCTGCAACTACCCCAAAAAACTACCTACATGCGTTATGTATACACCTACCTAACTGGCAAAAATAGTTTTGGTAACGCTGTTCTTTTTACAACATTATTTGGGCCAAAATCTTCTTTGACAAAATGTTTGTCGCATACCCGAAAGTTATCGTAAACATAGTTTTTATTGAGGGTAAAAAGCTTTCTGTTACCAATTGCATGCAACCACTTGGAGTATAATTCAGGGTTTTTTTCAGGATGTATAAATCGATGTCGACCGTGGTTCCTCTCAGGGATGCAGTTTGGCACGCAGCAGTTAATTTTAACCATTTTAAATTGGTTAAGAACCTGGAGAAATAATAAACCAAGTCTTATTTCTCTAGGGGTAAGAATAATGACTGACAGGAGAGCGATGTCCGGTAAATAATATAGATCACTGCAAGGCAAACTCTACAAGTGGCGCCATCTGATCGGCCGGGAAGTGCGGCTCTTTGAGCAACCATGACTGTCCTCACTTTTACCCATACTGTTTTCATTCTATACCAACGGTTTATTATTTCTCTAGGATTAAATGCTAATTATTGTTACAATGCTATAAATCCAGTTAGTGGAAATGTCACTGGGACAGTTTCTAAAAACTAAATTCCTGGAATTTGCTGATCTCTAAAAGCACTATATTTAGACAAACCTACAATTTTCTGAAAATAGGGACAATTAAGTACTTATCTGCTTTTGGAATATCCCAAATATAAAGGAAATATTATGTTTTATTGTTATGATGGATAATTTGTATACGTATTTAAGTGTCTAATTCCTATTCCAAAAACTCAGGTAATCAACCCCACTTGTAAAACAACCTGATATCAGCAACATTATTGCTTAAAGTTCTTGGTGTTCAGTCGCTTTTGTAATTTTGTCTTGGTATATTGTTTATTTGGCTTGGTGTCTTGTTCTTATAAGTGGTGTGTGAATCAACATTAGGGCGACCACCCGTCCCGATTTACCCGGGACAGTCCCGTGTTTGATGACCAATGTTCCGGTCCCGAGTTGGTATCGCCCGGGACATAACATTTCCCGATAGAGGGTAAATTTATTTCCCCCCTTTATTTCATGTATTACGACTTCATTTCGTCAGCAAAAGCAATAGCTGACAAAATTTTTTAGCTCTTTGAAAAAGCACAATCTTCCAAGTAATAGAATATCAGCATTGTCTGCAGATAATGCAGCCGTAAATTTTGGAAAACAGAACTCCGTCTTTAAAATACTATCTCTCGAAAATGATAAACTCTTAGCTGCACATTGTCCAAGATTTTAAGATTTTTACTTCCTCTTACGAAAGGAAGTATTGGGTTCACCCCAAAAATTCTAAATTGAGTTTTCCACAGATTTAAAGTCCCCTGAACCCAAAATACATATTTTTGTTCATTGGTCTGTCATTCTGTCTGTGTATGTGTGTCTGTCTGTCTGTGAACAGAATATCTCAAAAACGAAAAGAGGTATGGCGTTGAAACTTCATAAATAAGTTTTGTGTACTATCTAGATGCGACAGCAAGCTTTTGAAGAAAATTTTTCAAAAACAACTCTTAAAACGATTTTTTTTCAAACTTTACATGTTTATTACATTTTTAATTTATATTGATGAAAGATAGGTGATTTTCCAGTTGAATACCTCCAACGATTTTTTTTAAACTTTACATTTTTACTACATTTTTAATGTGTATTGATGTGAAATAGGTGATTTTCCAGTTGAATACTTCTAAAGTGGGTTTCTTTTGTTTTTTTTTGCTATTTTTTTTATTAACTCCCATTTTAAATAAAACACCCGGTATATTATTACATTTTTGAATTCACCTTAAAATTCTAGAGAAAATTTGTCTCTTCAACTAACGCTCTATTTTGTACCGTTTTTGTAGTATTTGTAATTTTTGACAAATGGCTAAAAATTAAAAATGAAATTTTTGACTAATTATAAGAACACTGTAAAAGGAAGTTGTGTGAGTGTATCACACCAGATTTTTATGCTTGGAGTTGCGTCGCGTGGTATTGTTTTGTTTGTTGATTTAGCGTTTTTAAAGTTATTTTAACAGTTTTAAGTGTAGTTAATAGTGGTTAGTAGTGTTAGAAATATTATATAGTGACATTATTGTTTAAGAACTAAGGTGTTGTTATTGAAGAAAGAGATTATTAGTGGGTAGGTATTCTCCAGCATACATGGCCAACTTCTATTTTAAATAAACGCAATTTTTTGAAAGGGGAAGAAAATGGAGCTGAGCAATTATTATTTAACCCTCGAGGAAGCACACCGAGATAGATACATGTCAAAAATATCAACAATTGAAGTTGATCCTTACTTAATCGCATTAGAAGATTGCTCGACCGAGATTGAAAGTTTCCCGAAAGTTTTTTATCCGGATTTATTTAATTATTTAGTGTACGCCAAAAGTGCATATACATGTGAACAAATGAAAGCCTACAAAAGTCTCGAGGCATATAATCAGGCAGCTTGTGGCTGGGTAAAGATTTGCGTGAAAACCTTTGGGTGTTGCGTGCTTGTATTAGGAAACGTAAGAATTTAATATATTATAATGATAATTATGTACTTAACTATATTGTTTGTTGTAGGTGTTGCACTCTCAACGTCTAAGAGAGAAGTTGCTATTGCCGTGGATAATTGCGAAAAAGGACGGTGAAATTGTGTCTGCGCATTGCGACTGAGTTGCTGGGCTTGGTGAAAGCTGTACACATGTGGCAGCAGTGCTATTTTGTCTAGAGGAAGCTGTGAGGAAGTTGGAGCAAGTTAGTTGCACGGGTAAAACGGCATATTGGATGCCCCCAACAAATAAGCCTGCCGATCCAAGTCGTGGGGTGGACTTGGACTTTGCAACTGCAAAAAAGAAGAAAGTTGGGCACGATCAACCTCTGCGATGTAGAGACAAGGAGAGAACAGTTGTACCCTCAATGACTGAAGATGAGAAATTCGATTTACTTCGAAATTTGGCAAACACTTCTCAAGGTTCGGTACTGCATACCGTCACAAAGCCCTTTTCTGAGCGGATTTATGCTGAAATTGAATACAAGAAAAAATTTACGATTATGGTACATTATAAGGAGGAGCACGAGAACAAAACATTACGTGAACTGCAAGAAATAGGTAATTATAGTTAAATACATTTTGTGTCTGTAATTTAATTAAATTTAATGAGAATAACATTTACCTAATGTAACAATTTTCAGGTTTGTCCGCAGATCTGTCGGTACCCAACCTAGACTGCAGAAATATTGAAAAGGAAACACGACTGCAGTCCAAATCAAGAGCTTGGTTTTTGTATCGAGCTGGAAGAGTGACAGCTTCTAAATTTAAAAGCTGTTGCAGGACCTCCGTGGATAAGCCATCCATGTCAGTAATCAAGTCCATCTGCTATCCCTCTCAATATAAATTAAAGGTGAAGGCCCTAGAGTATGGATGCGAACATGAGGTGCAAGCCGTTGCTGATTTTACTAAAAAAATGCAGGAGACGCATGAAAATTTTGGAGCGGACAAGATGGGTTTGTTCATAAATTCCAATTACCCATATTTTGGTGCATCTCCAGATGCAGTTGTACAATGCGATTGTTGTGGTATGGGTCTTCTCGAGGTGAAATGCCTATATTGTGCAAGACATAGTGGTGTAATTGAATTGATGGGAGAAAAAGAATTTTTTTTTGAAGTTTAAGGATGGTGAAGTGACAGTTTCAGAAGACCATGCCTATTATTATCAGGTGCAAATGCAACTTGCTCTTACGAAAGTAGACTATTGCTATTTACTTGCGTGGAGTAAGGAAAACTGTACTTTCACCAAAATCCAATTCAACAGCGTATTTTGGGAACGTGAAAGCGAAAAAGCAAAAAATCTGTTTTTTAAAGTACTTTTTCCTGAGGTACTGGGAAAGTATTTTACAAAAGCGGAAACAAAAGCAGACGAAGCAGAAGTAGAAAAACAGGACAATGACTGGGAAGATGCAAGATGTCCTGTAGAGTTATATGATGAAGTTGTTCTAACAACATCAGAGGACGAAACAAATGGTGCTGCAGAATTGCTACAAGCCGATCCAAATAAAGTTTTGTATTGTGTGTGTCGGCAAGAAGACGATGAGAAAACGCCAATGATAGGGTGCGACTCCGGGTTCTGCAAAATCGAATGGTACCATTTGAGTTGCCTAGGTTTAAAAACAACACCTGATAATAATCCGTGGATTTGCAAGTTTTGCAAATAAACATTTATAACTCTTTCTGTAGGTTTAACATACAGATTTTATGAAATGTAATGCTTTTTTGTGAGCTAAGTAATATGTAAGGTATTATAATAGCTATTATATTAGTATTTATTTGTTGGAATTAAATAAAAATAATTTGCTTTTAACAGTTTTTTATTTGAAATATTTAGTCAAGTGGAACAATTCCAGGACACAAATTTAATAATACTGAACAAACCACTACTATTTTATCAATAAATGCAAAATCATCGTCCCCCTTTTTCAGGGCTACTAAAGGGAAAATTTCGTGCAATATTTTAAATTTTAATTTCAAAAGCCCTATCACTCTCTCGATGTGAATTCGTACGCTTGCTAATTTCCTTGTCGATTCTACCTCTAGAGCATTCAACTGTTTTCTTTTTTTTTAAAAAGCAGGGCACTGTACTTCTGCACAATAGATTTTAACTGAATCTTCTATGGCAAAACCTCGATCAGCTACGACTAAGTCGCCCGGCATTAATTTGTCGAGAAAGCCACAGGTTTCAGTGATAAACTTATCACTTGCGCGACCCCCATACGCATTTGAAATAAACATTATAACTCCTTGCGGAGTAATGCCTATTAAAAATTTCATCGTGTGATGGTGCTTATGAGACCAAGTTTTTGCAGCTGCCTCTAGATTTGAGGGTTTCTCAATAAAAACCTCGAAACAATCAATTATCACTGTAGTGCGTAACTTAAAAACATTTTTAAATGAACTGGGCATGTTCATTTGTATATCCTCTCTGCTTGGCCATTGTATAAAACACTTTAGTCTGCAATAAAGAATTTCGACAACCCTTTCAAATGTTTGTGCCGCTGTTGTACGGTGGCACTGAAATCTATTGCCCAGATCAGTAAACGCTAAATTTAGCCTTAATTTCATTAAACCTAACACTAATTGTTGAAATTTTGTCAAACTGCCTTGTCCTGAAAGGTAAGGCTCTACTACTTTATAGACATTTTCTAAATATACATATTCAGGAAATCCTGTATAATATAATGTATTACTAGAGGAGATGGTCCGAATATGGGCCCTGCTTTTAATATGGGCCCCAACTAAAATTGAATCAGTATATGGAACGACATCTTTGATTCTGCTCATAAACTACGACTAATAGACGGCCAACAGTTCTCTTGACAGCAGCCATTCCTCCTCGTGCACTGTGCAGAACTAGTGATAAAATTTGTGTTTCTGGAAATCTGATTGTTTTTTCAAGGTAAGTTAAGAATATAATAATTGGAAATTTTAAGCTCAATTTGAATGTCGGTATTAGCAAAACGGGTACTACTAATATCAAGTTTTATTGTGTTTTAATCGAAATTCATATACCTAACCTACAAAGATAAATATGTGGTGTGTTTTGAAATCATAAAATGTTGCTAATATGGGCCCCTTGGATGGTCCTATTATGTGTTCTTTTCAGATTAACAATGCCACGAAGTAAGCCAAAGGTTCCACCAAAGAATTTAAGAAATAAATGGACCACTCAGGACATGAAGCTGGCCATGGAAAATATAAATAACAGAACTATGGGCCTAAAAGTTGCAAGCAAACATTTTAAAGTACTTAGATCTACACTACAAAGGTTTGTAAAAAAACAAAGAGGAGGAAACTTGAGTTCTGAAGCAGTTTCAACAAAATTGAGAAGAAAAACGGTGTTAGGACCAAAGATAGAGCAAGAACTTGTTAAGTATATTCTAGCAATGGAGGCTACATATTATGGACTAACAAGAAAAGATATTCGTAGGATGGCTTATATTTTAGCTGTAAGAAATGGTAGTGTCGTGAACCCATTTAAAAATGGTATTGCTGGACGGAGTTGGTTAGATGCTTTTTTGAAGCGGCATACACACTTGCTTTCAATTCGGAGACCTACTGGAACCTCTTTTTCCAGAGCATTGGGCTTCAATAAGAAGAACGTAGAAGACTTTTTCAAGGACTTAGAGAATGAGTTTGCAAAGCACAATTTTTCACCTCTTCAAATATTTAATGTGGATGAGACAGGTCTATCTGTTGTCCAGAGCAAGGTAGCACAAGTAGTGGGCAGAAAAGGAAAACGGCAAATAGCATCAATCACATCGGCAGAGCGCGGATCTCTGGTGACCCTTATCGCGGCAATAAGCGCTGCTGGGCAGTTTGTGCCCCCGATGTTGATATTTCCTAGAAAAAATCGAAACGACCAACTAATGCGCGGTGCACCTCCTGGTTCAATTTATGCCGTTCACCCCAGCGCGGATGGGTGCAGCAAAATCTTTTTACCGACTGGATGAAACATTTCATTGATTTTGTCAAACCTTCCAAGGAGTCTCCAGTCCTCTTGGTGTTAGACGGCCACTACAGCTACACGAGAAATTTGGAAGTAATCAGATTGGCACGGGAAAACCACATTTCAATTATTTCTTTACCACCACACTCCACTCACAGGCTTCAGCCCTTAGATAAAACCTTCATGGGCAGCTTCAAGGCCTATTACAGTGAGGAAGTGAGAGATTGGCTTCGCAGTAATCAACGTGCCCTTACACCATTTGATATTGCGGAACTTTTGGGCAAAGCATTTTTAAAATCACAGTGTGGGGAACTTGCTGCAAATGGTTTTAGGGCAACAGGAATATATCCTTTCAACCGTCATATATTTTCTGACGCGGATTTTATAGCTGAAGAAATGGAAGCTGCAAAAAACTGTAATATGATCTTGGAAGTAGCAGATCCAGGAAAGGACCTACCCAAATCTTCAGAGCTACCTTCCCAATTTCTTCCTTTGTCACCACCATCACAAACTATTCCAGTATCTCAGAAGACTCATGTAGATGGGATACCAGAACTCCAGCCTGGTTGTTGTAATAATCCTAAAATGCCCATATCACCAGAAAAAGAAAAGACTGTGGAATTTGTTTCACCATTCCACATTTCACCACTTCCCGTTATAACAAAAAAGAGGGGTACTCGAGGAAAGAAGCCATCACGATCTCAGATCATCACCTCATCGTCCTACAAGAACTAGCTTGAACAGTCCTGAGGACTCCGATTCACAGAAAGAATATTTTGTTCCAGCTAATGACGACACGGATGTTAATGAAGTAGGTGTTACGCCTGATAACGAAGATACGGTCTGTCTTTTCTGCGAGGGTCTTTTTCCGAAGATAATAGAGGAGAGCTGTGGGTTAGGTGCATAATGTGCAATCTCTGGGCTCACGAGCAGTGTTCAGCAGCTGAAAAAGAAGATTTTGTGTGCGACTTCTGTAGTTAATTTGTAAAAAATAAAAAGAATACAGCTTAAGTTGACTTAAAAAAAGAAATAAAGTTTATTTTTCAAACGGCATATCATTATTGTCTTTATTTGAGGGGGGCCCATATATCAAACACTCTGCCTCTAAATAGAAAAATTGCACCATTTCAATTGTTTTGTAAAATTTCCGTTTTCTTTCACTGCTCAACTCTATGAGTTCATAAATATTACTAGTAAGTCCTTAGACTATCATCATACCAAATTCCAGATGGTAATTCCATAAACTATTTTAACAATATAGCAAAAACAAAATGGGGGCCCATATTCGGACCATCTCCTCTATCACTATTTTTGAAATAGTCCTGGTCCAACTTATATTTTTTTAATTCCTCCCTTAACGAATCAATTTCTTCATTTGCTTTACGAAGCCCAAATTGAAGCTGCTCGTGGGTGATCTCCGCTGGAACATCAACATCCATACTTTCTTCTACGTCTTCTGGTGGATTAATAGGTATTTGTTTAGTCTGTAATCAATTAAAACTGTAATACCTACTTTCAAATATAAAAAGTATAGCATTCAGATTCAGTACTAACATGCACAAAATCGAGCACTAAAATCAATCGATACATACCTTAGCATCACGATCTTTCAGTCTTTTAAATCTAACTGTTGATTTCACCTGGAGGGATGTTGTGTGGCCCATACATTTTGTGGGTACCCAATCGGGGTTGTCTTGGTCAAACAAAGAAGCCGGTTTTTCTGAAGAGGTAGTCATTTAAATTACAAATTCGAAATTTTTCGCTACTACTCACTATTTCTTACCAGAATGAAAATGGAGTGAACATACACGACCTTATTTAAGTTTTGATTCTGTCAAATCGTCTCTCTTGATTGCAGCAATCCATTTTTTTCTCCGTAACTGCAAGAGTTTGGAAACTTTTCTGCCACTGGTGAAAATTGAAGGAATTCTGTAAAAAATATCAAATCATAATAAAGAAAACAATACAGATCGTGAAATAAACTATTTAATTTATATACTTATTTACCTAAAGAAACGAATCAATGGTGCATCCCTGGCTGCATTACTACCACACTTTACCACCATACAGAACGAAGGCATTTTAAAAACTGAACAAATAAACACTTATGGCAATAAAAATATTTAAATAATCCTTTGGCAGCCAATTCTAATTAAAAAACTAAATATTTTTGCAAGTACAGCACTCCGAAACTACGGTTACCGTAATGTTTACATTACAATTTTAGGTTATTTTACCTCCAACCTCGAATTGTGGTCACGTGATGCACGACGTCTTTTCTTCCTAGAGGTAGTAAAGTCCACTTGCAAAAAGTTTATAACCATATTTTTGTACAAAGCTCCGAATTTAGGTTATTTGCAGATTTAATATTTATGTGTACATAGTACAAACATTCCTGTGTTGTGTAAAAAAATGTGTGTAGGCCCTAACAAGAGCATTAATTGTTCTCTCCTTCCATATTACTGGCTCTTAGAAAATATCAAGACCACGCCCCAATCGTAACCACGCATAGACCACGAGTTGAAATGTTTGACCTTGGGAATTGTTCTGCTTTATTATAGAGTTATGATGATTGTTAGATAAATGGGATTCAGTTAGATCAAATTGTAAAATAATTTATTACTATATATATATAGAAGCACTTTAACCGCAAGCAGTTATGGCTGCCTTTCAGGCTTTCCTAATCCAAATCTTGGGACGGATTAACACCCATTTTTACTTTTCTTTTAATCGAGTAGTTTTCTACTATACTTGGCCTCTTCTGCCACTTTTGCCCATTCCTTCCTATTGTGACATTTATCTTTCCAATTTACTATTTCGAGTCTTCTTAAATCTTCTATCACATCATCAATCCATCTAATCTTCGGTCTTCCTCTCTTTCGTTTTTCCTGTGGTTTCCATTCTGTCGCTGTCTTTATTGCTTTTGTATTTTCTGCTCTTATGACGTGACCCAACCATTTTATTCTTTGTGCTTTTATATAGTTAACGATGTCCTCTCCCTTCATTTGTTCTCTAATTTCAAATTTCGTTGGACCTAAAATTTGTCTAGCTATTCTGCGTTCAAAAATTCTTAAATCTTCTTCCTTTCTTGTTAGAGTCAATGTTTCAGCCGCATACACCACTACCGGTCTTATTATTGTTTTATAAATTTGTATTTTTGCCGTTACACTTAAATATTTACTATTAATGTATTTTTTATTTGCGTAATAAGTTCTGTATCCGTCTTGTATCCTTTGTTTTGTTTTCTCACTAGCTTTGAAATTTCTGTTGTAAATCATTGCACCTAAATATTTGAATTTTTGTACACTTTGTATTTTATGGACTCCAATTTTAATAAAATCGTCACTACTATTATTACTGTATTTTAAATATTTTGTTTTCTCCGCATTTATATTTAATCCACATTTTTTAGTTTCTTCTTCTAATCTCATTACCGCTTTTATCAGGTCTTCCTTTGTCCTGCTTATAATTGTCACATCGTCCGCATATGCGATAACTTGTACATTTTTCACATTTATAATACCTTCCACTTTTGCTTTTCTAATTGCTCCATCTAAAGCTATGTTAAATAGTGTTGCTGATAAGGTATCTCCTTGCTTAACTCCTTCTTTATCCTCAATAGGTTGGTTGTTATGTTTCCCACTTTCACCATTGCCGTTGTCTTTTCGAAGGTCATTTTAGTTAGGTTTATTAACTTTTGGGGTATCTCCATCTTCCTAATTTCATTTAGTATGTTCTCTCGTTTCACCTTATCGAAAGCTTGCCTAAAGTCGATGAAAGTTATATATAGTGTTAGATCATATTCATTTGCTTTCTCCAATATCTGTTGTAAAATGTGAATAGCATCAGTGGTTGATCTCCCCGGACGAAAGCCTTGTTGATAGTCACCTATTTTGTCATTGATGTGAAATTGCACTTTGTTTTTGATTAATTTTGTAAGGACCTTATATGTTACATTTAATAATTGTATGCCACGATAGTTTGCACATTGTTCCATATCTCCTTTTTTGGGTATTGTTACTATTACTCCTTTACTCCATTCTTTTGGCATGCATTCCTGTTTCCATATTTGCCCTATTAATTCATGAATTTTTTCATGTAGTCTGTTTCCGCCGTATTTGATGTATTCTGCCGCTATATCATCGCATCCAGCTGCTTTATTATTTTTTAGTC
This sequence comes from Agriotes lineatus, assembly GCA_940337035.1. Lineage (NCBI taxonomy): Eukaryota > Metazoa > Arthropoda > Insecta > Coleoptera > Elateridae > Agriotes > Agriotes lineatus. The sequence goes on from CALNHX010004325.1 coordinate 58,859, forward strand.
CTTCTATTATTTGTATGACTTCCATAAATGTTGGTTCGGGGATTATCGTGTTTACTCCTTCAGTATTCTCTGGTGTATTTATCCCTGTTCGTGTTTCGTTACTAAATAGTTTCTCAAAGTAGTTACTCCAGATTTGTTGTATTTCATTTTGGTTATATTTTACAATTCCGTTTTCATCTTTAAAACCTCTTGCTTTTATTTTATAATTTCTCTTTTGTTGCTTAATTATTTGATAGAATTTCTTTGTGTTTCTATTTTTATATTCATTTTGCATGTCCTTTAGTTTATTTTCATTCCATTCCCTTTTTTTACGTTTACATATATTTCTTGCAGTGGCGTTTGCTTCTCTGTAAGCTTGTTTACTTTCTTCTGTTTTTGTTCTTATCCATTCAATCCATTTCTGGTTTTTTATCTTACATTTCTCTTCACATTCTTGGTCATACCATTCTTTACTTTTTTCATTTTCTTTTTTCCTATTTGTTCTTCCGCTGCTTCTAAAATGCTCATCTTTATTTTGTGCCATTCATCCTCTATATTGTAGTTGATCTTATTATCTTCCGCTTCTTCCTTTTCTTTGATGTTCTGCGTTATGTTTTCTTGTAATTTGTGTTGTAACCTTATGTTCTTTAACCTTTGTATATTCCATTTGTTCTTCTTATTGTTCTTTATCTTATCCTGGGTTATGCTTTTCCTCTCTTTCATAATCGCGATAACCAGCATGTGATCTGTGTCTGCCGTTGCTCCATGAAATGACCTAACATCTTGTACATTTTTTATTCTTCTGTTCGTTATCAACACGTGATCAATTTGACTATTGGTTTTTTGATTGGGGTGAATCCAGGTTATTTTATGTCTAGGTGGATGTGGGCATTTGGTACTATGTATAAATTTGTTGCTGCTGCTAGATTACACAATCTGTTTCCGTTATCATTTGTTTTTTCATGTTTTTATATGTTCTTCTTTATCTACTTGTGCATTTGTGTCTCCCAATATTATTAAAGTGTCGTACTTTGGGGTTTTCTCACATCTTTTATCTAATAGACTTGTCTGTCCGTCCGTCCGTCCGTCCGGGACGCTGTTTCAGCAGCCAAACCGTAAGAGATAGAGAAAAAAGTTATGAAAGTTATATGTTTGGAATGGTCATGTCAGCTCAGGAACCGAATTTCAGTCACGTGACACTTCCGGTTTTCGAGAAATCACGTGATTTCCGTCCGTCCGGGACGCTGTTTCAGCGTTCTATTTGAAAAACGGTCTTTTTTGTTTTATTAAATGAGACATTTGTCTCATTGGTTGCTAGTTCTCTCATTAATGTTTCATAAAACTCTTCCTTCTTCTCATTAATCTCTACTTCTGTTGGTGCATACACACATATGATGGTAGTGTTATTCAATTTCCCTTTCATTCGAAGTTTTGATATTCTGTCATTTATTGGTTCAAATTTCAAGATATTATTCATTTGTTTCCCTGTTATTATAAAACCTGTTCCATTTTGCCCTTGTTTTTTCCCTCCACTCCAAAACATCGTGTAACTTTTTTTATTTATCTCGCCCTCACCTGCCCACCTTATTTCTTGTAATGCAATGATATCTATTTTATATTTTTTTAGTGTCTGTGCAATTTCACACATTTTTCCTGGTTGTAATAAAGATCTTATGTTCCATGTAGCAATTTTTATTTGGTTTTTCGATTTTTGCCTTTTTTTGTTATATTTCCCTAATTGAGATTCTTTGTAAATTTTTTAATTTTTTAATGTTTTTCTTATTGTTTGTGGTATTTTTGTTGTTTTTATTTGTTGCAGTAGATTTACTGTTACCGGTTCAAATTTTATTGTTTTCTTTGTTGCTTTTTCCTCTTTTCCGAGAATGGCTGCTTTGTTTTTATTCGATTCATTTCCAGGGGAATTGCGTGGTCCATCTTCGTCGGGCCTGTATACATTATCTTGTAATTCAACTAACCATTTTTTACATCTGTATTTCCCTGTTTTGGGGTTTGCTGGTTTAAATTTTGTGGTATAGCTGCTAGTAGGGTTTGTTGCCATTTCATAGTTTTTTCGTTTTTTGAAGTATAGACTGATTTGTAGCTCTGCTTCTTCGCAATGCTTTCATTTTGTTCAGGTGATATACTTATTTCCGAATGGTCTCTTTTCTTATTTTCCTTTTTATCCTCTTGTTGTTTTCCATTTTCCAAAGTTCTTTCATTTTTTTCACGTTGTTCTAGCTGTTGGAGGGTGTATGTTTCCCCATCTATCACCAGTTTATCATGTTTCAGGTACGCTCGGTGTCCTAATTCTCTTGCATGTTTCATGTGTTCATTTAGTTTCATTCTTTGGTGCTGTATTTCCTTAGAGTAACTTTCTGCTATTGCTATTTTTGCTTCCTTATCAATCTTTTTTGTTGCCTTCAGTATTTCAATTTTTTTACTTCGAGTACTCAATAGCAGGTTTATTGGTCTATGTATGCCTCTTTGTATTTTCCCCATTCTTCCAATGTCTTTGTACTTCTGTCTCCATGTTGATATTTACTCCTATTTCTCGTAACAAATCTCTGACTTTCTCCTTCAGTTCCAATTCTCTTTCTTCATCTGTTTCTTTCATTCCAAAAATTACCAATTTCTTCTTTCTTATTTCTTTTTCTAGGTATTCTATTTTATTTTCTTGCTCAGCTAAACGTATCTCCAATTTATTATTTACTTCTTTAAATTTTTACTTCCTTTTACTATAAAGGAAGTATTGGATTCACCCCAAAAATTCGAAATTGAGTTTTCAACGGATCTTCACGTTTTAGAGTCCCCTGATCCCAAAAAACATATTTTTTTTCATTGGTCTGTCTGTGTGTGTGTGTGTCTGTCTGTGAACAGAATATCTCAAAAACGAAAAGAGGTATGGCGTTGAAACTTCATATATAAGTTTTGTGTACTATGTAGATGAGACAGCAAGCTTTTGAAGAAAATCGCATAACCGGAAGTAGGTGTTTACTCTTGTGATTTTTCAGTTTTTTTCGATTTTTTCAAAAACGGCTCTAACGATTTTTTTTAAACTTTACATTTTTCTTACATTTTTAATGTGTATTGATGTGAGATAGATGATTTTCCAGTTGAATACTTCTAAAGTGGGTTTCTTTTGTTTTTTTTTCTATTTTTTTTATTAACTCCTATTTTAAATAAAACACCCGGTATATTATTACATTTTTGAATTCACCTTAAAATTCTAGAGAAAATTTGTCTCTTCAACTAACACTCGATTTTGTACCGTTTTTGTAGAATTTGTAATTTTTGAAAATTTTTAACAAATTGTTAAAAATTAAAAATGAAATTTTTGACTAATTATAAGATCACTGTAAAAGGAAGTTGTGTGAGTGTATCACACCAGATTTTTTATTTTCTTTTTCAAGATTATTTATATCTGCCTGTATTTTATCTAATTTAATTTCAATACGCTTTTCTCCCTCTTCTACCCTATCCAATGCATCAAGCTTTTTATTTATTTCCTCCAGAACTTTTTCCATATTGATAACTTTACTGTTCCTTATTTATTATACTTTCGCTGTTTTTAGTATTTCGTCCGTTGCATGCACAGCGGAAAGGGTCGTCTCCCGTCAACTGGTCGAAGGTCGTTCCCCTTATCTGTAGCTCCCTTGTTATTTTCTTTTGATTTAAACTTTGCTTAATTTTATTTAACGATAAAACTATGTGATAATTCGCCCGCGTGTTGGTTTAATTGTTATTTATTTCGTTGCGGGATTATTCTGTTCCGCTATTTTATTCGTTGCCCGTTACTGCTCCATCTTATTATTCGTGTTATGTTTGACGTATTGTGCGTCGGTTGGCTAACCTTTGACTTCTTGTCAGCTGGTGATGTTTACGCTACTCGAAAAAAATTTTACAAGATTCTATATGTAATTAGTATATTTAATTTAATCAAGTTTTCACTTTAAGGGAGGAAATTATATTTTTTATTTTTTTTAAATATGTGAAGATATAAGTTCTGTTTAGTGTTTCTTTAGCAATCTTGTAATTTATTGCATTGGGTGACTCTCATTTCTATACATTCTAATAGTAACCGCTTTTTTAAGTAAGTTTCGTTGTGTAAAATTTTTGAGTTATTGAAATTAAAATTATGTAAGTTATCAACTCCGTCTTACACCTGAAAAGGTAGAAAGACAACAAGATTAAGTAAGTCAGTAAGTTATCAACTCATGGTCTGAGAGTGCTGTATTAGTTTTGTTCGGTATTAATAATTTGTGTTTCTATAGATTTAATTGTGTCATTCTTTTTTTTAATATTGTTTTGTTTGTCTTATATATTATATGGCTTCACTATCATTACATTGCATTTGATATACTAGGTGTGATTTTAAATTTTTGTCATCTTTGTCCTTAAGGTTTTTGTAAAAATGGTTTTTGAACGTGTTATAATTTTTAAAGGTGGTATTGATGTTTTTTCTTTTTTTAGTTATTTTTCTATTTTTTTATAATGATGGACTATAAGGAATTGTAGTGTATTCCTTGGTTTCCTTTTGCGTACATTAGACGTGCATTTTACACAAAATTTGAGTAGTAAATGCATCGCCGTTATCACCTCCCAACTATGAATATGAGTTCAAAATTTTAAAGATTCTTGAATGAACAACATTTGTCTTAAATAATAGGTGATTCATAAGTAAGTCAAAAACCGAACCAGCATATACAGCGTCATATACTTCTTAGAAAATGTGAAATGTTTTTTTGTCTGGAGGGCTGTGTTTCCATATCATTAGACAAGATTTCACATGTGATTTCAATTTCTGAATGTTGTAACAACAGTAGGCCATGATTTATATCCACAACATAAAGAGATCAATTAATGCAGCCAAAAACATTCGAAATAGTCAGGACTATTTTATGAGCGTATAATTCACTCATTATTTGCTCCCAAGCGTGTGTCCTCGTTTAAAGTGCTTTTATTGAGCATTTGTTCTAAACTGTTGTTACCGTTAATAAATATTTTTTTGAACTAAATAATTTTAACAATTTTAAAATCGCATACCTTTTAACTGCCTTTTTATGTCATGCCAGTCATCGTCTGCTATCTAGAAACTTTGAGGTCTAACAACTGGGAAACCCAGACCTTCTGCAAAAAAAAAATTTCACATCTTTCATCAATAATATGACCATCCATCCAATGACGCTACAACCCAAATCGGGTCTTGGCCTCCTCTATTTTTTTCCTCCAACTATCCCTGTTCTCAGCCGCCTTTCTCCAGTTTGGTATTCCGAGTATCGATCGTGCGTCGTTTTGGATTTTGTCTGCCCATCTTGCCCCTGGTCTTCCTATCAGTCTTTTGCCTTCCATTTTGTGGTTAAAGACCTTCTTGACAGCTCTCGACTCTTCCATCCGCTGCACATGGTCGGCCCATTTGAGTCTTTGCAATCCAAAAAAATTATTTCACCTCTTTCATCAGTAATGTGACGGTGGTTGTATATTGCAAAAGCCTCAAGTTATTAACCACCCTGTAATAATACTACATATCAGAAAATTATAGCTACCTTTCAGACTTGAATATAAGCTTTTGCCAATGTCATAATTTTGTGTTTTCTTAAAATGTGCAGATGTGGTGCTTTAAACACACTTGAGTAATTCCCCTAAATGAAACCATTTGACATCGAAAATGGCATATAATTGTTAAACTGAAAGTGTAACATACCCGTGATGGCAATATGCCAATAAAAATGTTTGCTGTCCAGTTCTCAATGCCGCTATATGTATTGCTAAATTCATAATAGGTTAATGATAATGTGCTTTTGTTGTAGATGTAAAGATATCAAACTTCCCTTGGCTCATATATCACTAAAAGAAACATTTAAACAAACGTAATCACCATTAAATACGAAACTATGGAGAGTAAGTCTTGTAGTTCTACAGAAACTGCGCCATGCCGATCTCAGAACATGAATAGCAATGAAAGTTTTGATAAGCCATTTATTAAACAAGAAGCCATCGAATTAAAGGATGAAAATGATGAACACCAAACATTTGACAAAAATAATGCAAATACTGTTTGTAATGAAGAGAAACCTTATAGATACTCTATTTGTGAATACAGAACAGCAGTGAAAGGTAATTTAGTGAGTCATATGAAAATTCATACAGGAGAACAGCCGTACAGTTGTTCTGTTTGTGAATATGCAGCAGCACAGAAAGATACTTTAGTTAAACATATTAAGATCCATACAGGAGAAAAGCCGTATAGTTGTTCTGTTTGTGGATATGAAACAGCAGTGAAAAGTAGATTAGTTAGACATATGAGAACCCATACAAGAGAAAAGCCGTACAGTTGTTCTGTTTGTGAATATAGAACTGTACAGAAAAGTCATTTAGTTAGTCATATGAACATTCATACAGGAGAAAAGCCGTATAGTTGTTCTGTTTGTGGATATGAAACAGCAGTGAAAAGTAGTTTAGTTAGACATATGAGAACCCATACAGGAGAAAAGCCGTACAGTTGTTCTGTTTGTGAATATGCAGCAGCAGAGAAAGCTACTTTAGTTAAACATATTGAGACCCATATAGGAGAAAAACCATACACTTGCTCTGTTTGTGAATACAGAACAGCACTGAAAAATACATTAGTTAGACATATGAAGACCCATACAGGAGAAAAGCCGTACAGTTGCTCTGTTTGTGAATATAGAACAACATGGAAAAATAGTTTAGTTATACATTTGAAATCTCATAAAGGGGAAAAAATTTACAGTTGCTCTGTTTGTGAATACAGAACAGCACAGAAAAGTAATTTAGTTACACATATTAAGAGTCATACAGGAGAAAAGCCATACACTTGCTCTGTTTGTGAATATGGAACAGCATGGAAAAATAGTTTAGTTAAACATTTGAAAACTCATACAGGGGAAAAACCGTACAGTTGCTCTGTTTGTGAATACAGAACTGCAATGAAAAGTAGTTTAGTTAGACATATTAAGAGTCATACAGGAGAACAGCCGTACAGTTGTTCTGTTTGTGGATATAGAACAGCATGGAAAAATAGTTTAGTTAAACATTTGAAAACTCATACAGGGGAAAAACCGTACAGCTGCTCTGTTTGTGAATACAGAACTGCCACGAAAAGTAGTTTAGTTAGACATATGAAAACCCATACAAAGGAAAAGCCATATTTTTGTTCTGTTTGTGGATATGGAACAGCAGAGAAAAGTAGTTTAGTTAGACATATGAGGACCCATATAGGAGAAAATCCGTAAAGTTGCTGTGTGTGTGAATTTAGAACAGCATAGAAAAGTAGATTGGTTAAAAATGTGTAACCTAATACAAGAGAAATGCCTTATAGTTGTTCTTTTTGTGAATACGGAAAAGCAATGGAAAGTTGTATAGTTGCACATATGAGTTCTAATTCTGTAGTGTTACAAGATACTGCTTACGAAATAATCTTATTCGTGAATGTAGCCCAGTACAGTAAAACATTTTACGTATGTAAACTAGTAATGTTTATAATAAATTTTAAATACAGGGTGTTTCCAAAATGTTGCGCCAAACTTTACAAGCGACTACTATAGCTCAAAATAGTTAAAAAAGGTAATATGAACACTTGTCCACAAACTCTTTGTTTTCGAGCTATGACTCGTTTTCTACAACAGTGGTTTAAAATAATTTGCCGTAATAATAACTACAGTAATTGTTCAAAATGTTGTCCATTTGCTTCTATACAAGACTACATGATGCATCATCGACTGTTTTACAGGCTGGAGAATTCTCGGTCGATTTTGTATTAATGCAGAAGAGTCGATAACCCGTTTTTCTAGCACTTCTACATTTTCTATTGGTGCAGAAAACGATTCATAGCTCGAAAACAAAGAGTTTGCGGACATGTGTTCATATAAACTTTTTTAACTATATTGAGTAAGAAGCCGGGTAGCACAATTGGGTAGCGCTAGGCTTGCTAGAAAGTAAGTCCTCGGTTCGAATCCCGCGGGGCCCGGAATTTTTCCGCAGCCTTGGCGATTGGAATCGTGCTCGGTGAGACCATTCACAGTTGGGCACTAAATTAACTGTGCTCTACTCAGATCCACAGACCTAAGAGATAGAGTAACAAGGTCAACACATCAACATGACACACACTTCACACAATGGTTGTTGTGCAAGCACAAAAGGCGTGCTCCAACTTTGTATCCCGAATCTGGGGCAAGTTGAGCATTGTACCGCCAGATGCAAGCACATAAAGCACCAGCCTCTACACCGAAAGGTAAAACGAGGTTAATGATAATACATACATACAACTATATTGAGCTGTAGAAGTCGGCTGTAAAGTTTGGTGTAACATTTTGGAAACACCCTGTATAATAAGATAAAGTCTACACATTACCTTTTTTCTGTGACGTCAGAAATAGCAAAACATAGCGTGTAAAACGTATGTCTTATGCTAAAGCGAAATTCAAAAAAATTATTTAGGTCACAGGTAGTAGACTTCAGAAAGAATTTGACATACACCTAACCTTTATTATAAGAGATGCTTTAAATAACACATTATTCAAATCAAGATATTCTTAACGTGTGTAATCCGTCGTTTCTCCTCTTTGAAGAAGTCCTTAACGCTTAAAATAAGATTTTAGGCTTGCTCGTTTGCTTCTTATTGCTCATTATATTACTGTCATTTTGGACAAATGTCACATTGACAGTATTATAAAACAAGCCATACTTAAAGCGGACCTGACCAAAAACTGCAGATTTTTTGTTTCGTCTAGTTCCTTACTGTTAAATAAAGAGAGAAAATTTTTACGTCACAGAAAAAGGGTAATGTGTAGACCTTATATAATAATTTAATTTCGAAAAAACTTGATTATTTTTAGGATGCGGATAGACTGGCAAGCTACTATCGACAAATATCACGCAAGTGACTTGCTTTTGCGTTTATACTATTCCCAATTAATGGCGCAATTCAGTTTTATGCAATTTCTTGCGTTTTAAACTCTTGCGATAACTCGTGTAAGTGTTACAGACTGGCTTACCGGTTTGTACAATCAGTCAAGTTTTATTAGGGTGTAGTTTTGAAATAATGGCTTCAACGTATAAAATTATGTTGGAGGGTGGTTCAACTCTTGTACGTAACAGAAAATTTATAAAAAAGATTAAGGACTGTGAAGTTGAACCAAACTCCAGCAAACATGCTACTTACAAACACCGTCAGTCACAAAATCCTAAAAAGTACCTACACATAGAAACACAGACAGATGTTAAGACCAGCTGCGATAGGGCGCATGAGATTAGGGAACAAAATTGTCAAACAGAAGGAGAAAGCAATAGCATTAAGATGCATAGGCCACAACGTGATAGGAAAATTCCTATTAAGCTAGCTGATTATGAGTTGTAATTAGGTTGCTACAAATCTTAAATGTTAATACACATCTCTAGTAATAAGTTCTTATTGTGACTGTAAACAATATTATGTATTAAGTTTGTATTTGTAATCTTATATTACTGTCTTCCAAATAAAAAAAAAATAAAGCTAATAACCCGCTGGGGACAGTACCAATACCTAGACTAGCAACTTATAATGTACAATCTCCAGATTTCGGACAAGTGCTTATTGCACTTATGCAATCTCCTGTGTATTGAGTGCAATGGAATTACTTGTATGTATGTATGTATTATCATTAACCTCGTTTTACCTTTCGGTGTAGAGGCTGGTGCTTGTATACATGTAAATCCGCTGTAAAAATGCTCAATTAAATTAAATCAAATCAAGGAAGGATGCGGTAGGTTAGACAACACATCGTACATACTTGTATTGAGATAGCGATGTATGAATAGTTTAGTAGTTAGTAAAGCATTCGTAACTTGGCCTTCGTGGTGTCCACTTATTACAACAGTCTCAATCTTGGTGTAATCTGTAGTATAATACGGAGACCATACTACTGAAGAAAACATTAGAATTGGTCTAACCAAAGAGATGTACAGGGATTTATTAAGCACTAACTGAGCGAAAACCCAAACAAGTTCTCCTCATAAAACCTAGCATGTGGTTGGCCTTACGAACAACTGAGTCAACCTGCTCCTTGAATGTCATCTTTGAATCGAAGATGACACCCAAATCCCTGATAGATGAAACCTTAGAGATAGGCATTTGATGAATTTTGTATATAAATTCCGTGGCTGATCTAGAACGTGAAAAAGTTACGCTTTTGCGTTTAATAGGATTTAACACAAGTTGATTACCTGTGCATCATTTTGAAAAGGCGCTAAGTGCAGCTTGTAGGTATTGAAACTCATCAGGTCATCGCAATCGTCTTGAAAATTTTGCAATCGTCTTTAAATAACAAGTATTTGACGTTTTTCAAAATAAACTTTACATCTTCTATAAAGATGATGAATAATAAGGGGCCCAAGTGAGATCCTTGGGGAACGCCTGAAAAAAACTCTAATCTCTCCAGACGTCGAATCCCTGTATTTCCTATCGAACAAATAACTCACACACCATTGTAAAAGAGAGTCTGCTATTCCGAAGCATTTAAGTTTTGGGATAAGTATATCATGGTTGACTGAATCAAAGGCTTTACGGAAGTCTGTATATATACTATCAACTTGGCATTTATTTTCAAAAGATTTAAGTAGATAGTATAATAAACCAAGTGGGTTCTACTGATCTGCTTTTGACAAAGCCAAATTGTTGATCCGATAGGAAAGGCACAATGTGGTCTTTAATTTTGTGTGAAACAACAGATTCTAAAAGTTTACGGATAGTACTAATGATAGATATCAGCCTGTAATTAGATATATCAACTCTGTCTTCAGAGTTATGGATGGAAATTATAAAAAAAGATTTCAATTCTATTGGAAGATGTCCCTCATTTATCGATTACTCAAATAAAAACTTGAGTAACTGTGACATAACAAATTTGCAGTTCTTTAACAAAGACGGTAGGATACTGTCAGGTCCGGGACCCTTAGAGGAGTCTAAACTGTCAATCTTCTCATAAACATCCGATACTGAGATATTCACATTATTCAGATTGAATGGAATTTGATCAGGTATTTGAACATCAGTCCCATACCGTATAGTACCTGGTAGACCTTTCTCAGATTTCTTAGAATTTACATATTTCCAAAATGTTTTCGGTTTTGATGATATAAATTCATGTAAATTAGTGTTATAAACCTGATAATAGAATGGATCTACTAATTTCAAAAGTTCATTCAATTCATCTTAATATTTGACCCGGACATTTGGATAGAGAAAGTCCAGCATCTGCAACAGAAACGGTTATACGTGAATTGGAATGTATAGCAATTCTTTTTTGACAGTGCAGTCCTCAAATTTTTGAAACCCAAAAAATTTATTAAATATTCATATTGTCAGAATCAGTTTATTTATTTGATTTAATTCTGAAATCTGGGGTCCTCAACCCGTACTGGCGAAGGCCGAGTGTAGTCAAATGTGAAGCTAGAACATGTACTTTTACTGAACAAGCGTGAAGAATATCGGCTTGAGTGAATTTTCAAACCTTTCAGGAAGGTGGCCATAAGGTAGGTCTTTTGAGGCCACCTTGTATGTACCTGCCGACTTGGAGGGAGCCTAGCGGACGGCGAAGAGGCGCTCTGGGTAATATTTTGAGCAAAAGTATAGGGTAAGTGCCGTCGGTTTTGAGTGAGCTTTCGAACCACCCCTTCCTGATTGAGCTAAGCTGAGGGTAACAGGAACACCTCCATCTGTTCCGACACATTTTAAGATCTGTGTTATTGCGAAAACTGGCGAACCCTTAATTCTTTTCCGACTTTGCCTTTTAGAACGACCCATGTTAATTGAATTAAATTATCCTGTAACATATTTGTAGATCTAGGGAGCAAAAGTATTCATTTTCTCCTGCGTGTGAATTTAATGTCCGACGCGTTAGCGAAGGGCATTAAACACACAATAGGGGAAATGAACCTTTGCTACAGTGATATATTGCAGTGGTATTAGGCCCTACGGCTCTGCTTCGATTGCAGTACAATATTAAAATTAAATCAGTACGGAGTAGGGGTGTTTTATTTAGCTGCTAGACTATAAACTTAAATATCAGTCAGTAATTGCATTGAGAAAGAAATGCTTGAAGTAAAAGAGTGGATTTGAATAAGGAATGCAAGGGACAAAGCTCGTTTGTCACAGGTTGAAATAGACATTTCAAAATTAATTAAATAGGTTTGTGCAGAATTAAAGCCGAACCAATAGAATTGATTTGTCACATGAAGGTTTGCTAAGTGTATGGTATTGTAGCGTAGAATTCAAATAAACAAGCAGGAAACATTTATGAACAATCTTAAATAAGGTACAGGAAGCCCGAATTATATTATCACATGTTGCAAAGAGCAAATTCTAAGAAAGGAATTGGCAATTGTAAGATTAAGCTGTAATACCAAGATTAGCAGGGAAAAGCAGACATTTAAAATTTGCAAGAAAAGCACACAGGAGAATATGAAACAAAAGTGCAAAAAGGAAGTGAACTCTTAAAACTAATCAATGCAATCACGCGTGTGAGACAAATTAAGTTATTATAAAACGTGTAAGTGAGCGCAATAAGACAGTAATAATTAAAATGAACAGACATGGTTTTTAGTTTTAGGCAATTTGTAAAAATGTTTATTTGTAAACAATTTGTTACGGTATTAAAAGAACTTTACGACACCCACCCAAGGTGAGCATCGCACCACGGAATCAGTCCTGAAAACTGGCACACTTGCCCTGAGATCGGCTAAAAATAGACTAAAGGCCACGGCTGGAACGCTCAGGGAGTCGGGCGTGAGTCACACGATACGTTCTGGGCAAGCGTGTTGCGGCATATACATATATATATATAGGGTATGTCAAAATTATGAGGGCGCCACCAAGCCTGTCTTAACCCGACTAACCGGGCCTGGACGGTTAGACGGGAGCGAAGCACGCAAAATACTCCGTCGATAGGATTACTCAAGAGTTGCAAGGTCAAATAACAATTTCGGGATTGCCTTATGCAAAGATTATAATTAGGTGCCGATCCGACCGCGACTACGCAGCTGTCTCACCCACCTGTACGCTCAAAGCTCCCTCGTCCCGTCGCACAATAATCATTACACTGAAGGGGGGAGGGGGGCGCTTATCTGAAACAGAACATGCACAAGTCGAAACAAAACAATAGTTCCCTTAACTAACAAATCATATATTTACTCACGGGTTACAATGGGGCAGCGGAGTGCGTCGCCCTATATCTATAAATAGATTATATCTAAGAAAACACCAGCTGGCGCGCGCTCTAAACCTAGCGACAGATGTTCAGAATAAACAAGGTAGCACTAGGCGCAAGCTCGTGCAAAGATACAACCTAAAGTTCGGAATGAATGCGCAACATGTGGGCGCGAAGCCTTATGCAACGTACAGTAAGGAACAAAGTAGCACTTGTAACATAGACAGTCTGTAATTTGGAATGAACGCACAAATATGCGGGCGCGACGCCTTATGCAGCAAACAGTAATGCAAGCCCTTGTAAAATAGACAGTCTGTAATTTGGGAATGAACGCACAGCATGCGGGCGCGACGCCTTATGCAGCAAACAGTAAGGCAAGCCCTTGTAAAATAGACAGTCTGTAATTTGGAATGAACGCACAAATATGACGACAGTGCCTGTAGGCACAAGAGACGTGACGGGCTCGCTCGCGACGTCCCAAAACAGCTCGTACGCGGGGCTTAATGCTCTCCGCGGGACAGGTTCACTCGCGTTCACAGCGGTAATCAGTTCAAAGACACATACCTTAATACGTAGGCGGTTGGGGAGCCTGGTACAGTTGAGTTGCGACAGGCTGCAGTCTTAGGTGGCAGGTACATTCGATGTTCGACGGCTATAGTGATGAGTGGGCATCCGCCATACTGGCGACGTGAGACGCGTCAGGACGCGTACAACTGGACGACGAAAAATGGGCCACTTTCGTTCTGCGGGACAGATCCTCGAATGTCGAGATGAAGGGGCACGATCCCTTACTTACGGGAGCAGGAACTGGGCTCAGGATGCACCCACGCTACGCCGAAAACAATTCGGAACTCACACACAACCACCACACGAACGCTCTCTGCAACGGGCTGCGATGAACTGCCCAGAGGGAAGCGCTGCCACATGTCACATCGGTCGCGTCCCCACGTGACTATACCTCGGCAGCCAATCGTGAGGCGATAAAATGAAACAAATTAATGCCGGCGACAATGGTAGCACGCCGCAACGGCGTGTTTTCTAGAAGATTCGGAATTCTTGCGAGCGATAGCGCTCGGCTGCCAAAGCGCCATCAGAGGGGCGCTCCAACCGACGAGAAATGCTGCGTTTGGGGCCAAATATGTGCAAAATCATGATTCTGGAATTAGGCGATGGAGCCAAATAAGTAACTAAAAGGGTTTAGCATACGGGCACGCTGCCCTAAAGCCTAGGTGGCTATTTAAAATACCAAAATGACCTGACAAATTTTATGTTAAAAAGTACTGTAATTGACTTTGGTTAATATCCGTTTTGTTTAGTTATAGTTATCAATTGTTTATAACGGATTTGAGAGAGAACAAATGAATAAATTTATTAGATTGATGCTGTAAAATTGTGCTCCTCTTTAAAATTGAATTTTATATAATAAACAAGCCTATTTCTACGTAAAAGGTGTACAGTTTTATTCAGTGCATTACCCAGTTCGTGTGGTGTTATTTGCAACGAATTCCGACACTAAAATTTAGAAATTCCGCGAGGGGACCTTTCCGAGAGCTTCGCCAACGAGCCAGCTGAAGTTTTTGAAGTCTGCGTGCAGCCAAAGGGTCCATTGGAGCTACGAGGTTTGCATTCCAGGGTGTAGGACAGCTTTGTACGACCGTCTACGAAAGGTTTCATCACAAGGGGGCCCATAGCAGCGCCACAACATAAACGGCGTCATTCCAGCGAGCCGAAGTGAGCGACAAGTATCAGGTACCAATTTTAACCTAAAATTAATGCGGTTAGGTCCGGGCAAAGCTACGTGCATCATAAACGAGACATTACTGAGCAAAATCCAAATATTTCACGGCCACAGAGAAGGTGCTGTTCGCATATTTAGTGGATTCCAAGTTTGAGGTTATGCGAGTAAAAGGATGCTTTTGCATAACAATTGCTTGAGTTTACCCGCGTTATTTTCTGAAAACAAAAGATATTTAGTGCCGCCAAGAGCCCGTAAATTCAAATAGCTACCTTGACGAATGTTCATAAACTCCATTTATTAAAAACCAAATCGCAACGCAGCCTGCAAATAAAACCGAACTGTGATCATTTTGACAGCATTATATTTCAGCAATTGCGCAGTTAAACTAAATTTGTTGCTAGTGGCGCACTAGATAAATTTATTAGGGGAATTCGTATGTGACCAAAGAGTTTTTCTTGCTTTACGAGCTAGTTTTCAATTATATTTAATTCGCAGACGAATAAAATACAAAAGGGCATACTACCATATTATTTTGATTAAAATGAGAAAGAGAATTACATTTTAATCAGTCTCAATTTTATTTTAATAACATTGCAAACAGTGGCCTACATAATTAATTAATTTAAAATACCTATTTTTAAAGTAGAATCATTGCAATATCTTTGGCAAGCCCAACTGGAGCTACAGTAGCCTTTGCAATATATATATATATATATATATATATATATATATAATTTTGCCTTCGAATGCATGTTCTGTAGCGCAAAATTTCAAAAATTTTGCTTTAGGAAATCATTATAGTGACTCTAGATTTCTATAGTGACATTTTGTCTAATTTGCCAAATCAGCATGACGTTGTAAAGCGTTGGTGTTATATTCATGGTGACATAAACACAAATGTGGGAGGTAAAAATATTGGCTCCCGCCGGGAGTTAATAAAAATTGGCTCCTGCTGGTTGGAAATTGACGCTTTTGTTTCCTAAAACTATGACGCAAAAACCGACTTTCTATACAGTGAGTAGAAAAAAGAAATTAGTTCCTTTCATGCATTGAATTAATATGTATGTACTAGCAGAAAACAGAAAAATTAATCAAGACAGCGAGGTTCATAAGACATAAGATTGGGCTTATGATAATGTTGAATGATAAATATAAACGTTCACCTGATAAATTTTAGCATTTTCTTTATGGTTTCATCAAAATTGCACCTATTCCCATAGCGTTCGGGGGCCAAATCAAGCTCAGAGCAAGACCAACTAACTCTAGTTGGCCTTGCCCAGAGTGCAACACTTGTGCCTCTAGTGGAGAATATGGTCACTAGGAACTAGACAACCGTCTCTTGCGTTGATTAACAAAAACTGCTTCTTTATCAAGTCTGCCAGCTAGCCGAACGTCGGTAATATGTAGATTATGGCCACTTCATGAAACTGGCGCTGGTTGACATCATATGACAGATCACACATTTCTCTTTACGTGATAGCTTTTATCTAGCCACAAACATTTACTATACTTGATGGAAACTCATGATAGGAGACATTTTTCCCTTCCCTATTTTCACACGAAGTAAGGCAATGTGACATTTTCAAAAAAATTTTAATCAAATGCAAGCTTTCAAATTTGTAAAGTCAAATTATGTGAACTAACGCCAGTGGGTAAAATATGAAGTATTGAAATAGCCTAGCGTATTATCCATTCACAAAACTCGTGAACGGCCAATGTCAATTTTTTAAATATTTGCTGGGTCTACCTAGAAATTACGGTTTTTTTTGGGAATATATTTCGAATCTATGCCTGCGTTCGAAAGAACAAGGGGTAATATTGCGGTTGTCTAATGCGCGATGCTCACCACATCACAACGTCCTAATTTGCCCTCGCGTCCCGCTCGGTCAAATTAATATGACGTTGTTGGAACGCACTCAAAAAAATTTCCGGAAAGAATTAATGCTCTTATGAGATTATATGTGATTATTTTTTGTGACATAAGTCAAGTTTTTAAATTTCAAAAATTTCGGTGCTGCCAAAATCAGTAAGCAGAAGGTCCAAACCAGAATTTAAACAAGGTACCAACTTGACAGCGTTTTGACATTTCACGAGTTTTGTGAATGGATGGTACTAACGTAACCTATCAACGCAGGCGACCCTGACGTAGACAATACAAAACGATGCCATTTCATTATGGCAGGGTAGTCCAGTCACTATGTCATTTTTGCTTGAAAGTGAAGGGAAATTTGAAATTTATTTTTTGGGGTATTGGTGAGGTCCAGCAAAGCTTATCTTCAAGTTGTCGACCAAAATTTCCTATGTGCTATTTCCGCTATCTTGATAAATGAATGCGTTTGATTTTTTTGTGATAAATCGGTTTCCGTTAACACTATATAAAAGTAATGTAGACATCTTTGTAAGAATTTTTAATGTTCTACAATTTATGTGCTATTGCTTTTTCGCGTAGGAGCTATATTTGTCGAGATATCGAACGCGAAAGGAGAGCGTGAAAGGGTTGAGATTTTTTTTCGAGCTTCTGGGCTTGTGTCGCATTTCTCTTTCTATTTAGCGAAAAAGTAGCCATTATCAAACTTGTAGAGGTTGAAAATAGCTTCAATTTGACCTATTATAAATTGATATGCGACTAAAATTACGACTTGTAGAGCGGGCCAAAGTTGTCAAGTTGGCGCGTAATTTTTATTTCATGTATCGTACTATTACGTAGATGACATAACAAACTTCATTGCATTATTGGAATCATTATATTTTATCAAGTAGATAGTATACAGGATTATATGATTGTATATTAATAATAATAATAATAATAATAATAATGAAGGTCTTTATTAAATTATTACAAAATTACACAGAAAAATATTGACTAAAACGTAATATTGTCTTGGGCGAAGTTCAACTTGATAGAAAAACAGATCTATCCGCTGTTCTTCCACTTAACCCGGTGAAAAATATAAAGAAAAGAAAACAAAAAAGTCCAAAGATCTACGCTTTGGCGCCAGCATATATATAATACACATATATTGCTGGTAGGGCCTGGAAACTTCAGAAAACATTACGGCGCCGACATAGTAATACTTGGAGTATAACGCGTCTCGTGCGCATGCGTGGGAATTCGAACTCCGCCTTTAGAAGCGAATTTTACACTTGACCACCTCCCCATTGGGCGGACGACGCCGCCGCGCTTGCGCACAGCTCACCGTATACATGAAGCGGTTGGTTGTGTGTCTCAGTTCATCGGTGAGTTTCCCACTCATAGCCGCTAGCAATATCCTTTATCTAATAGACTTGTCTGTCCGTCCGTCCGGGACGCTGTTTCAGCAGCCAAACCGTAAGAGATAGAGAAAAAAGTTATTAAAGTTATATGTTTGGAATGGTCATGTCAGCTCAGGAACCGAATTTCAGTCACGTGACACTTCCGGTTTTCGAGAAATCACAAAAAAGACCATTTTTCAAATAGAACGCGTATTAAATAAAAATGTTTCAGTAGCCAAACGGAGCTGCGACCCTCTGCGCCTTAAAACGTCGATCGGTTAGGCAACCACTTTGACACCTTCCAGGTCTGGGTACAGTTTTTATTTAAGACGCGTTCTATTTGAAAAACGGTCTTTTTTGTTTTTTTAAATGAGACATTTGTCTCACTGGATTGCTTGTAGTAAGTATTAAATATATGGGCGCCAGGCGAAATATTACGCACAACACAGCTATGACGGTGTTTAGTGATATAGCAATTTACTAAAGTGTGTTATTTTGACCCTAATAATTAATTCATTGATGTTTATCCATAAAATTTTGAAAAATAGCTTTTTTAAATTTTGACGTACAATAGCTTTTTACTACATTTGGTAACGAATTATAACATTTAGTTATTCTGTAAGAAAACGATCGCTTGAAAAATTTTGACTTATGTTGAGGTGGAGTCAGCGTTCCTTTAAATCTTATATTTAAAGCATGTACGTCGGTTCTAAACTTTATTTTGTTGTATAAGTAACTCGGTAATTTACTCAAAATGATCTTGTGGAAAAGGCATTCAGAATGAAAGAAGCGCCTTTCTTTCATTGTTAAGTGTTTCATAAATTTTGCCGCTTCGCTTGTAGTTGTGCGTTGTACTATGCGCATTTCAAAACTCTTGGAGCTTACCTGCCCCGCGCCACTTGCGAATAAATTACCTACTTTGCTTTCAACGAGTGTATAATTTAGTGAAGAATAAATCCATACAGTCCACTACAGTGCAATCGAGCTTGCAACCAGGAATTTTCCAAACATAACGGAAAACTGGGAGGTTCACCAACATTGGTCATTCGAACCGGATTAGAACGAGTCCGGAAAAGCAGCCCAAATTCGCCAGTAAGGAAAGTACAAGGCAAGTTTCAATCGTACATTCGTCCCTAACGAGAGGAAGGAAGACAGGATACGGTGCTATCAACGTGGAAGCGAGAAAGCCAAACGCCGAGTCTCGCGGCAACATGCAGGTGTGCAGGCAGCTGCCGGCGCGGAAGCTCGACGGCAGTTCAAACCACAGTAACGAAAAAGGCGGCACACACCAATATCAATGTAAGCCTAATTTCCCTTTGTGAGATTTCCTATGCATGAATTTGGTTTTCTATCATCTGTGTCTGTATGTGCATAATTTCAGCTGCGTATTATTGCGTAAACAAATGCTTTATGAGTCATATAAACATATTAATTGCGTGAAATGCCAAGCTATTTCGTTTGTTCGCGAGTACAATATCCCCTGCATGTTTTATATTGCAGTCGAATTATTCACAAGTTAATCTCGCGTTGTATCAGGGCCATTTTTGCGTCGTAGCGCCAAGTTATTTTCGCGTCGTGGCAGCGCTGTCTTGCGTTGTAAACAAAATTCCGTACCAGTGGCGTACGAAAGTTGGTTCGATCTGTTAAATTGTTTTAATTTCAACAATTATGGATCCGCTTGTAAGAGCACGTGGCTCTATCAAAGGCAAGCTTATGCGTTTCGCAAATTACGTGCAATCTTTACAAACAATTCATGATGAAGATCAAGTCTTATCTAGCGCTCAGACTATTCAGTTGCAAAAAAGATTGAATGATACAGCCACCTTGTTATCAGAATATTATGCGGTCCATGAACAAATTTTAGAAAACAGTAAGGATGCAGAATCTGAAATGCAGCAACAAGTTGAATTTGAAGATTCTTATTATTTTGCAATTTCACAAGCTGAATATTTGATTAATGAATACAACAAACAGTCTGATGTTGCACCAGATCGTTCTGGATCTCCTAACGGTAGCGTGAGATCAGGGCATTCAAGCTGCAGCTCGCATTGCACTCGAGCTGTACGTTTTCCTACCATCTCGATTCCCAAATATTCAGGGAACGTGTCAGAGTGGTTGGAATTTCGTGAGATTTTTATTAGTTTAATTCATGAGAATCAAGCGCTAACTAATATTCAAAAACTGCATTACTTAAAGGCTAGTTTACAGGGTGATGCAAGCCAAATTATAAAAGGTTTAGAGTTTACTGCGAGTAATTATACTCTAGCTTGGGATGCATTGTGTAATCGTTACAATGATCCAAAAATTCTGATTCATAACCACCTCAATGCTATTTTCGACCTTGAATCGTGCAGTAAGGAATCTGCAACTAAATTACGTACGATTAGCGATATGATATTCAAACATTTTACAGCAATCAAATCATTAGCAACCGAAAGCGAGCTTCTAGATGTTGTTATCATTTATGTCGTTTCTAAAAAACTGGACCCTACTACATTCCGTGAATGGGAGGTCCTTAGAAACCGGTCAAGTTCTGACCTGCCTAATCTTGACCAGTTCAAGGAATTTCTACAAAACACAGCAAACCTTCTAGAAACTCTAGAGGTAAAAAATATTAAGCTTGTACCCGAAAAGTCTTCCAAGGTACATTCGAAATCATTTGTGTCAGGTACCCCTTCGTGTCCATTTTGTAAAGGATCTCATCCCTTGTACAAATGCGATAAGTTTGTCAAGCTGTCTTCTCTTGGCAGAAATTCAAAGGCAAAGGAGCTCCGTGTATGCTTTAATTGCCTAACTCAGGGTCACCTTTCGAGCCGCTGTAGCTCCAAATATACGTGTAGAAAGTGCAAATCAAGGCACAACACACTTCTTCATGAGGAAAAATCTAAAAATGTTTCTTTTAGTCAACCAGGATCTGCGGTGTCAGCAGAAACCCCTGTTGAAGTAAATCAATCGATTTCTGCATTCTGTTCGAATGCTTTGCAGGTACTCTTACCTACGGCTACCGCTAAACTCATCGCTGATGATGGTACGCCTCATGTTGTGCGAATCCTGCTAGATTCCGGTTCCCAATCGAACTTCATACGTTCAGATTTGTGTAAAAGGTTGAAGCTTCCAACTCGCGAAGTCAACGTTACTGTTTCTGGCTTAAGTAAAGCTAGTTCTCAAATCAAGGCTAGGTGTGATATCAAGCTGCAAGCCCCTCACACCTCATACAGTATTGGCCTATCCTGTCTTGTTCTCGATGAGATTACAGGTACAACCCCAAGTTTTCGCGTCCAGCGAAACAGTTTCAAGGTTCCTGATAACATCAAGTTATCAGATCTGTCCTACGACCAACCGGGCACCATCGACATTCTGATTGGTTCACCCATTTTCTGGCAGCTCTTTTGTATTGGACAAATTGGTCTAGGCCCAAATCTTCCAATCCTCCAAAAAACTCGTTTTGGTTGGATTGTTTCTGGCCCTACAGGACCCCCCTTCTGCGTACCCTGTACATTGCAATCTTAGCACGATCGAGGATGCTTCTGACCCCATTGCTAGGTTTTGGCAACTCGAACATTACCCAGAGGAAAAGGTCCGCACAAATGAAGAGAACGCCTGTGAGGCACATTTCGTGCAAAATACGCAACCAGAAGCGAATGGTCGATTCGTTGTCTCTATCCCTCTCAAGAAACCTGTAGAGGTATTGGGTGATTCATGGCAAATCGCTCAGAAAAGATTCTTATCATTAGAGAAGCGGTTGCAAGCGAACCCTGACTTGTCCAATCGCTATTCGAATTTCATGAATGAATATTCTGAATTAGGTCATATGTCCGTTTCAAACCCTAATTCAAACGAGATATCCTATTATCTACCCCACCACGGAGTCTTAAAAGAGGAAAGCCTGACAACTAAACTCCGAGTTGTATTCAATGGTTCCCAAGCAACCACTTCCGGGCAATCTCTGAACAGTATTCAGATGGTTGGCCCAACCATGCAACAAGACTTATTTTCCATTCTTGTTCGCTTTCGCAAGCAGTTGTTCGTTATATCAGCCGACATTGAGAAGATGTATCTTCAGGTTTTGGTGAATCCTAACCATAGGCCCCTTCAGAGAATCCTGTGGCGGTCATCTCCAACTGAGCCTCTTCTGTCATACGATCTGAATACAGTTACTTATGGCACTGCTTCAGCGTCTTTTCTTACCATTAGATGTTTGACCCAATTGGGCATCGAATGTGCTGCTTCAAATCCCGAAGTCTCTCGAGTGATAAAGGAGGACTTCTACGTCGACGACCTTCTGACAGGTGCCGACACTCCTGAGAAAGCGCCTACTCTCTGTTCAAATTTGAATCAGATTCTTGATACAGGGTGCTTCAAACTTAGAAAGTGGATTTCTAATTCTCCAGAAGTTCTCGATGGAATCCCAGATTTTGATTTGCATCCGGGTGTTCTTGATTTCAGTGCACATGAGCACACAAGCACCCTTGGTTTGATTTGGTCCTCCAAAAGCGATCATCTGATGTTCAATATTTCAAATTCTACAAGTAGTAAGGCTACCAAGCGTAGCATCTTGTCTGAAATATCGCAGATATTTGACCCGCTGGGCCTGCTAAGTCCATGCACCATGGGTGCCAAGGTTCTTTTGCAACAACTTTGGATGGAAAAGTTGAATTGGGATGAACCCGTTCCCAACGCCATACAA
The DNA here is from genome assembly GCA_940337035.1 of Agriotes lineatus. Classification (NCBI taxonomy): domain Eukaryota; kingdom Metazoa; phylum Arthropoda; class Insecta; order Coleoptera; family Elateridae; genus Agriotes; species Agriotes lineatus. The sequence continues at coordinate 81,717 of CALNHX010004325.1, forward strand.
GAAAAATGGTTTACATATCGCAGTGATCTTCTCATGCTCAATGACTTAGCAATTCCTCGTCACGTCCTCTGTCGGCGCGTGGTTGAGATAGAGCTCCATGGTTTCTGCGACGCCTCCAACAATGGTTACGGTTCGTTGATATACCTACGTTCCAAGAATCAGGAAGGGGAAGTACAAGTTCACCTTCTCTGTTCCAAGGCCAAGGTAGCCCCTTTAAAGCCCTTGAAAATTCCGAAGCTCGAGCTCTGCGGAGCTGTTCTTCTAAGTAAACTTTCCGTGCAAGTCATAAAGGCACTTGATTTGCCCATATCTAGAATTGTTTTCTGGACAGATTCCACAATAGTGCTAGGATGGTTGAAAACCAGTCCAAATCTTCTTAAAACCTTTGTGTGCAACAGAGTTGCAGATGTTCAGCAACTCACTTCTGATGCCACGTGGAGGCATGTTTCTACCGCGTCAAATCCTGCTGATCTTCTCACTAGGAGAGTCCCTCCTTTAGTCTTAAAAGAATTAAGCCTTTGGTGGCATGGTCCCACCTGGCTAAGCGAAGGTGAGTCATCTTGGCCTACTTCCAAACATGTTCTTGCTGATTTTCCAGAATTCAAAAAAGAAGCTCAAGAGTTTTTCTGTAACCTCTGTTGAACCGTTTCCGTTCAATCAGTATTCAAGTTTGGCTCGATTACAACGAGTTACAGCTTCTTGCTTTCGTTTTTATAACAATGCGCGGACCCCCAAAGCTGATCTCCTTTCTGGGCCCCTTTCTACAGATGAACTGCAAGCATCCCTTGTAAGGCTTGCAAGGTTTTCACAACGCGAGTCATTTCCTGACGAATTTAAGCTGTTGTCACAGAACAAGCCTGTGAAACAATCTTCTGCTTTGATATCCTTGAATCCTTTTCTGGATTCTGAGGAACTGCTAAGAGTTGGTGGTAGACTCCACAACTCTCAATTACCTTTTGACAAGAAGTTTCCTCTAGTGATTTCTGGCAAACATCCATTCGCCAAACTCCTAGTCTCACATGAGCACCTTCGGCTTCTCTATGCCGGACCTCAAATGCTGTTAGCTAATCTCAGAGAACGATATTGGATTACCTTTGGCAGAAATATAGTCAAGCAAGTGGTTCATCAATGCTTGCGGTGCTTTAGATTTTCTCCTAAGTTAACCGAACCCATAATGGGAGATCTGCCAGCCTCTCGTATTCAATCATCACCCCCATTTCATACGACTGATATCGATTATGGTGGACCGTTCATGATAAAGGATCGCAAAGGACCTAGTTCTAAACTAGTGAAGTCCTACCTTTGTCTATTCGTTTGTTTTGTCACAAAAGCAGTGCACCTTGAATTGGTCGCTGACCTTTCTACTGAAACCTTCTTAATGGCTTTTCGCCGGTTTGTAGCTCGTCGAGGCAAACCGCTCCATGTCTATTCAGACAATGGCACTAATTTTGTCGGCGCTAATTCCGAATTAATCGAATTAGGCAATTTTCTTGCGGAACAAGGCCTTTGTATTTCCGAATCAGTCGCGAACGACGGAGTAGCTTGGCATTTTATACCCGCGCACAGTCCCCACTTTGGCGGATTGTGGGAGGCCGGAATTAAGTCCTCCAAACATCACATACGGCGCGTTATAGGTAACGCTAGTCTAAATTACGATGAATTTTGCACTTTGCTAGCACAGGTGGAAGCGACCTTAAACTCCCGACCCCTGTCTCCTTTGTCCGCTGATCCAAACGACCTTCAGCCTTTGACTCCTGCTCATTTTCTGATCGGTCGTCCTTTGGTGTCACTGCCTGATCCCAACGTTACTGAGATAGCCGAGTCTCGGCTGTCTAGATACCAAAGAATACAACAGCTCCACCAGAATGTATGAAAAAGATGGAGTAAGGAGTACATCTCAGAACCCCAACAGCGCACCAAATGGCGCACACACTCTTCGGACCTCCAGCCGGGCTCCATGGTCCTCATCAAGGATGACAATCTTCCCCCTCTGAAGTGGAGGTTAGGCCGGGTCACCGAGCTGCACCCTGGCCTTGACGGAGTTACGCGTGTGGCGTCAGTGAAAACTGTGTCAGGGATCGTAAAGCGATCCTTCGCCAAATTGTGCCGGCTACCTAGTGTTGTGAACTAGTACGTTAGCGTTTTGCGCAGTGTTTCGTAAAGCCCTTTGGCTTTCCATTGTTCGGGTTTTCTTGTATTACCTTAAGATCTATGTATTATTATGCTTTGTATATGTCGATTTTATTTACATGTCTTACTCTAGCTGTTACATGTCAAATTTGTACTGTTGTTATTTGAAAGGTTACCCTTTCCAAGGCGGCGGTATGTTAAGTGTTTCATAAATTTTGCCGCTTCGCTTGTAGTTGGTGCGTTGTACTATGCGCATTTCAGAACTCTTGGAGCTTACCTGCCCCGCGCCACTTACGTTCCGTCTGTCAGCGAGACAGCACGCGAACAGGTCCACTCCGAGAAACGCTAATTCTTTGTTTAAATGTTCTAATGTTTGTGTGCTAATTTATTGCGAATAAATTACCTACTTGCTTTCAACGAGTGTATAATTTAGTGAAGAATAAATCCATACAGTCCACTACAGTGCAATCGAGCTTGCAACCAGGAATTTTCCAAACATAACGGAAAACTGGGAGGCTCACCAACATTCATATTAAGCCAGTTTGAATCTTTCAGCGTATTCCAAATATGAGGCGTAAACATATAGTCTGTTCAATAAACATAAAAACACAAAGTGACCTTTGATTTCTAAAATTTCATGAGTGTACTTCTAACATTCATCTATGTTCAGGAATGTACTTACAAAAAGTTACTAAAACAAATAGGTTAGGGGTGTGACATTTACTTAGCATCTGTCATAAATGTTATAAATAACTACTTTTAATTATGTTAAACAAATACTATTGATGTGGCATTATTAACAGGTATTTTTATTACATTTTAAGAAGAATTTCCAGAATAATATGTACTTTGACAATGAAATATTGAGATTTATTAATTGTCATTTTTAAATTCAAATCTGCCTGTATGCAGGTGTGGAAACCTGTGCAAAACAAAATACAGAATCCCTAGTACAAAAATTGTGTGCATATGTCAACTTCAAAAACATTGAGTGTTTTTATGTTTACTGAATGTCCTATAATTTCTGAATTTTCTGTATTCCAGCAATATTAAAGCTACTTAAATGTGAATCATATACAACGGCACAATAATCAAAACAGGACAAGATTAATGCATTACACAAAACGGTTTTCACATTTACACTTAAAAATTGTCGATTTTGATAAATAGGTAAGTTTCAAGAAACTATATGATTTTTGCAGACATTTTGAAATATGTTTAGTAAATTTAAAATCATTATCATTATTTTTAAAATCAAATGAAGGTTCACACTTCGGTTGTTTTTCGGGTTTTTCTGTTGCGGTTGACTTCGTCGAGAAGCGATCGAGGCTAGTCTTTCATTGCAATAGTTCTTGTAGCATGCTCTATGCACACTTACATTATCCACTCTTTCCAACATAGACCGATGTTCAGCGTGACCCCTCTTCACGCTCGCCGCTAAAAGAGTTTTCACAGCTTTCACTTTGGCCACGTAAACGTCTCTGATCAAATGTGTTTTACATATGAAACAATCACCCACTGTAATCTCAAGAAATAACACGTTTACAAAATATTTATTTCTAAACCGATGTTCTATAGCAGAAACATCAAAAATAACAATTTACGTACTGGCTACTTGAAATTTAACGATTCTCATAATGCAATGAAGTTTATTATGCCAATTATGTAGTAGTACGATACATCAAACAAAAATTAAGCGCCGACTTGACAACTTTGGCCCGCTCTACAAGTCGTAATTTTAGTCGCATAACAATTTATAATAGGTCAAATTGAAGCTATTTGCAACCTCTACAAGTTTGATAATGGCTACTTTTTCGCTAAATAGGAAGAGAAATGAGACACAAGCCCAGAAGCTCGAAAAAAAATCTCGACCCTTTCACGCTCTCCTTTCGCGTTCGATATCTCGACAAATATCACTCGTACGCGAAAAAGTAATAGAACATAAATTGTAGAGCATTCAAAATTCTAAAAAAATGTCTACATTACTTTTACGTAGTGTTAACGGGAACCTATTTATCGCAAAAAAATCAAACGCACTCATTTATCAAGATGGCGGAAATATCACATAGGAAATCTTGGTCGACAACTTGAAGTTAAGCTTTGCTAGACCCCCCAAACACCCCAAAAAAGGAATTTCAAATTTCCCTTCACTTTCTAGCAAAGGCCTTATTTTTGGACATAGTGACTGGACTAGGGAGCTCTCGTTTAATCTCCTCCTCACACCATAGAACAATACCTAATCCCTACACTCTTTGCATATTGTTGGTGTATTTTTACTTCCTTTTACTACTATAAATGAAGTATTGGGTTCACCCCAAAATTTCGAAATTGAGTTTTCAACAGATCTTCACGTTTTAGAGTCCCCTGATCCCAAAAAACATATTTTTTTTCATTGGTCTGTCTGTCTGTCTGTCTGTCTGTCTGCCTGTGTGTCTGTGAACAGAATATCTCAAAAACGAAAAGAGGTATGGCATTGAAACTTCATATATAAGTTTTGTGTACTATGTAGATGAGACAGCAAGCTTTTGAAGAAAATCGCATAACCGGAAGTAGGTGTTTACTCTTGTGATTTTTCAGTTTTTTTCGATTTTTTCAAAAACGGCTCTAACGATTTTTTTTTTAATTTTACATTTTTCTTACATTTTTAATGTGTATTGATGTGAGATAGGTGATTTTCCAGTTGAATACTTCTAAAGTGGGTTTCTTTTGTTTTTTATTCTATTTTTTTTATTAACTCCTATTTTAAATAAAACACCCGGTATATTATTACATTTTTGAATTCACCTTAAAATTCTAGAGAAAATTTGTCTCTTCAACTAACACTCGATTTTGTACCGTTTTTGTAGAATTTGTAATTTTTGAAAATTTTTAACAAATGGTTAAAAATTAAAAATGAAAATTTTGACTAATTATAAGATCACTGTAAAAGGAAGTTGTGTGAGTGTATCACACCAGATTTTTTAAATTGTTTTGAAACCGCTGATCACATTCTCGTGCGAAATCTACTGCTCATGCGCGAAAGTATCTGTGATTTTAGATTTTAATTATGTATATTGTTTTGCGGGTTTATTGTTCTGTGCCACTACGTGGTTGTTAACATTACGTATTTGTGAAAATTCAACCGTGATAAATTTACAATTTGCCAATCGTTGATGAGATGATCTATCGTTGCAGGAGTTTGTTTAAATAATTCCAGACCGTACTTGTAGTGTATCTGTAATATAACCTAAAATAAGTCTGGCTTGGTTTTTACAGGCGCTGCCGGCGTGTCTGGTATGTATCATAAATCATAATATAGTCAATATAGTGTGGCTGTCGGTATATTCCATTTAGGAAAACGCCAGTGATAAATTCTGATAAGCTTCAACGTTGTCTATACGTGGTTTGTCAGATCTGTCTGTGTGCATTCATAAAATGCAGTCATTTACATCGTTTTACCGAAGTTAAATATTATAACTTATAGTTTGCTTTCGCTTTTTTGTAGTTCCATTTAATTTTACATACGTACATAATCTGTAACCCCTTATATCGTACATGGGGAAAACTTTAGTATAGCCCACTGGTACGTTTTGACATTTACAGAATGTGCAGAAAGGAATTGTTATATCAGCGGTTCCAAAAAAAGTTGTAAAACTGAATTTTTAACCTTTAGAATAAATCTCATTTTTTACGGTTATACACAGGGGATTTTTGTACTGAGTACACACCATGGAGTAAGAGGGAAGGAGACCGATCGCTATGCTACAGAATCTGCGATGATATTAAGGCTCTTTAGTAGTACAATATCTACCACTGACAGCGCTGGTGTTCTTGCCATTTCCTCGATCTGTCATGTGATCGTGGCATACGACCGCTGCGGCAAATCAAAACGTAAACAAACCTCCACCTTGCTGCCAACTAACCCAGCACAGAACATTTGCACCGTGAGTGGCAGACTACGGTACTACTAAAGCGCCGCAAATATCAACACAGGTTTTGGCGAGCGGCCAGCATGGTGATCGGTCTCCTTCCATCTTACTTCATGGTACACACAAATCTTAAACTGCAGTTAACCTAAATTCACACCTTGACTGCAGCCAAGATTGGATCTGGCATGAGACGCTCGTGTTCTGCCTTCTGCCACAATTGTCTGTACCTTTGTAGAACCATCAACAAATTGAGTGTTGCCAACCGCATATGAAAAATTATAGCACAAACTGTTCAAAATTATCGTATTCTTGTCCAAACTATCGTACAACTAAACTATAGAAGTAATTATTAACTTTGGAATTATACAGGGTGTATCTAATTGGTCGTATAAAAACTGCACTGCGCTATTCTATGCTTCAAACTAAAAAAAAATATTTAAGTACCATTGTTTTTTATCTCTTGTATTTTTCTAATAAAAGCCATAACACTTGCTATAATTACACTCTTAACAACAACATAGCAAAAATTTACAAAAAGAACATCCTAAAAATGAGCTGAGTAGGATGTGAAGACATTTTTAACTACGCATGTTGTAAAAAGAGCCTGGTTTCGGCATTGAACTATTGTTTCCATCAATAAGTTTAGTTCATCTACAATTGTAATATCCCCTACAGTTTTTTTAGTGGATGTCAAAACTATCGACATTTTAAGTAGCGATCCGAATTACAGTACGAGTTGGCAACACTGGACAAATTGAGAATTGCATTATCATGCTCTTAAGCACCAGTGGACTATATTGTAGTTCAGCCTTAATTTGTAGCAAACTTAACAAACTTGTTTATGTTGCTTATGTTGCCAGACACACCATATAGCAGTACAATAAATGTCTAATAATTAATAATATTTCATTTCGGTAAATAAATGACCAGCAAACATTCGTAATATGAATTTTCTTTTCTTTCAGAACCTTGATAAAACTCCCAAGTGTAGCATCTGATGGAATAGCGACACGGTGTCTTTTCTGATTCTGTAGATTGACATCACAGGCTTCAGGTATAAATTTAAAGAATTATCACTTGAACATCGGGAACGATTGTTAACAGTCATAAAACACTTTACTCGCTCAAAAATATATCAGAAATGCGCATCACTTTTACGTTAATATTGTCTCTTCTAATGTTGCTTATAAATCGATTCATTAATAGATATCAACGATACCAGTTTGATTATGAGTATCTTAACAACACGAGTTTGATTGCCAAAAACGAGGCGGTGAGCCGCGTTTTGCGGCAATCACACAAGTCTCGTTAAGTGCCATAAGCAAACGTGTATTGTTCAATATTTTATCTTCATCAATAAATTCTGGTTCAATGTATTTCTTTATACAAAAAGAGTGCGGTAATGAAGCTCTTAACGATACTAAAATTGATTTGGTTAAAAGTTTTAAAATAACTGATTAATTACTTAACTTAGATAATTTACCTACCTTTTCCACTGTTGGTAAATTATTGCTGAATGTGATTACTTATTGATTCAATACTACATATTAAAACAGTTATTTAAAACAACATACTGTTAATCTTGCATTTTGTATGAATTATGTTTCTACAAAATACATATTTACTTATGTCATAACCATTAGAATTTAAAATTATAAATATCTATCGATTTTTAATACCTAAAATTATCAAGCAAGTAATTTTAAACAGCAAGTCTTTCGAATGTGTTATTTAGTATTACTCTTTTGAAAGTACATTACGTCTAACATAAAATTAATGGAATACAAAGTATCATTGCCCTAATACATACTATAGTGTGAATTTATAAAAATGTTATGCATTGCCGTTGACGGTTATATAACTCGTATAAACATATTCACTTGTCCTTATGCAATGTACTGTTATTGATTGATTTCATGAGTGGTGTATTGAATTTCACTTAAATATATTTCTCCTTATCAACAATTTTGAACCCTTTTTTAACTTTTTGAAAAACAAGTCTTTGATTCTAAATAAATACTATTCATAATTTAGCTGAAAATATTGATAATTACCTGATAAATAATTAACACATATTTTAATACTAATTCCATGTGCAAAATTAACTTGGTTCAACTTTCGTCAAATCATAAGGACACTAAATTTGTAGCAATCTTTGTTCCAACGCAGATAAAATTAAGGACTCGGTATATCTTAAAATTAGACACTTGAAAAATGGCTTTATATCCTATAATTAATTTTTTTTTTGTAGTTATGATTGAAATTAAGTTTTTTAACAAATTTGCAAAGAAAAGTGTTTCTTCAACTGCTAGGAACAAAAATAGATGTTTTATGATTATCTGCTTATGTTATGAACTTTCACATGGGGTATAAAAGGTAATGGTGTTTGTACAATCAATTTAAATGTGTTTATAAGCAAAAAATTGACCTACCTGATAAAATGTTAGGAAATTAGTATGCATTGATTAAAACAGTGTTAATGGCAATGGTCAATATATATTAAGTAATTGAAATTTCTGTTAGCTTGAGCTATCATCCTGGGATTTGCCTATTATTAAATAATGTTTTTATTTCTTCTATTAACGTAAGTAATTATTTTTGACGAATTGCTACTGCTGTGAAAGTAATAAAATAGTTATTTGTCTACCAAGTGTGAAAATGAAGGTTATTCCAGCACGAGATGAATGTTTGCTGACTGAGGGTCAGCGAGGTCAGCAAATTGAGTTTCCACACGTGGCAGACACAATATTTTTTCTAAAGAGTCAAATTTGTCCATCAATATCTCAATTTTTTATTGTTTTTGAAAACAGGAAATTTTCTAACTTTTAAAAAATGTGTGGAAACGTATGTCATTTCCTAACTAAAATTGAAGTAAATTGACTTGAAAGAGTCAACTTTTCTTAACAAGTTAGAAAAAGTAAGTTTGAATACACTTTTATAAAATTATATACATTTTATATTACTTATGTATAGGTTAGTTGTTGCCAATCAAATTGGGTACACCTAAATAGATCTAGTGACAATATTTTTATATTTTGGTATTGCTTAAACGGTTTCTATGCTCCTAAATTACAGTTATCTGTTATTTTGCTACTATGTCATGCAAACTACAAATGAAAAATAATATGATAAGCATATAAATAATTGCATTTACGAACAGGGAATGTTTAATAACATAAATTAAATTAATATTTTGTAATGTCGCCACTGTTAGCACTACAGTTTGCAATCTATCTGTCTTGAAAATTAGTAAATTTCTGATATATTCAGAGGGTAAGTTGTATTTTTACCTATATTAAACTGAGGTGGCAATTGCTCTTATTTGCATTTCTCCAATTAGCTTATCGACAACTCTTCCTTTTTCAAAATCATTCAAGTGACGGGGCATGATTTTCGACGTTCGATGGCAACGAAAAATTAGACAGTTAATTTCAAAGCTCAGGTTACTAAGATATTATTCTAAAAGTTGAGCTTACATTGGAAAAAATAGGTGTACCCCATTTTTTTGGCAGTAACCATATTTGCAAAACTATAAAATATGAGGAATAGAAAAAATATTGACTCTACATGGATACCCCACCCCCTTTAAACCTGGTTTCACTACTTTATACTCTATTACTGAAACCACAGGCACACTATCAAAACCATTTATTTTAATATAGTGTATGTACATTAGTAATCAACCTTATTGCTAATTGCTTATTATTAAATATTGTAAATTGCATTATACTTTATTTAATTAGGTTTTTTTATCACTATACTAAATCTGCTCCTCAGTCCTCTGGGTATTCTTGAATTGGCTAATTCTGGCAAAATATCTTCATCTTGGGTAACATTTTATTCTGCCAAAAGATTTGACTTTTTTGGGTTATTATAAACTCAATGTCATTATCTGTATATAACACTAAATAATAATAGGCAGTAGTAATTTCTTCACAATGTAACGGTACATATGCTGCAAAATGTCTTAGGCTTGCAAGAGCAATTTGGATATTGCCAATGTCGTTGCTTTCAACATTTTCCAGAAAATGGCCTTTTTCATCGTACCGAACATCAGAAACCGTAGGTCAAAGGAACTAAAGCTAAGCGGTAAACCTTTTGGCAGTCGTGTTCAAGTTTTAGGTATTTCACTCCAAGAGCTTTTCTGTAATCCTTTATAAAAATTGATTTTTTGCCATAAGTATTTTGGTATAAAAGAAAAGCATTTACGACAGCCATATCAATAATGCGGGTCACCAAGCACCAATACCACTTTTTTTTTCTCACCCAACGATCATGTTTTCTAAAAGTCAACCATGTTGAGCATAACGCTCATATATAAGTTATAATTATAGATCAGCCTTGGCTGAGGAACGGCACCTTGTTCTTTTTTTTTTCTTTGGCCCATCGAGGAGCAGATGCTAATGGTTCAATTATTGCATCAAAGTTTTTTGCCAATGTCACATATTTAGTGTTGTTCCACTTTGCGGGGAATACGTTCTTACTCATTATTATCACTTTACAATCAAATCTGAAAACAAAATTTGCATATACAACCATGGCCAAAGTAGTAAAAATATGCACTGTAACGCCCAGCGTCATATTTATAGGACAGCAAGATTTACAAATTCGTAGACAAAAAATTAATAAACAATAAACTAAATTTGTATTGGTCATAAGAAACTTGATCTTACAGCATTCTAAAAAAACAAAATATTTAGTTATGTAGTGTGGTTTACACGAAATCACTAAAACAAACTTATGGTGCGACGAATAAAAAAATACACAATATAGTCGCATCGACCGGCGGGACACAACAACTGATTCTGGAAAACTAAGTAGGGCTCGATAAACCCTTGTGCATCTACTTTTAGCCGGTACATACCCGGAACTAATCAACTATTCCGAAGTGACCGTAAAAAAATCCTACACACACTGTCCTCTAAATAGGACGCTGGGCGTTAAACGGTTAAGACATGCGTTCAGGTTTGATTCACATTCTTCTGCGGTAACTCCATGTACCCATGTTGTGGGTACATCTTGCAAAATTTGGTCCATTCTGTTGAATTCAGAGGGAGCCGTTTTTATACCAACTGACAAACGATTCATTCGATATGTACCCCTATGTGTCGTCGTTGTCTGGATCTCACTTGATTTGTCATCAACCATGATGTGAAGGTATGCTTTGAACAAATCCGGCCTACTGAAAATTCTTGAATTACGAAGACTGTTCAAGATGCCGTTGATTCTTCGGATTGGATAATGAGAACTGATGAGGCGTTTCTTAACCTCAATCTTGTAGTCCATGCAGAGATGTATTCCACTATCAGCTTTGGGAATGATAACCAATTGCGATCCCCAATTACTGCTTTCTGCTTTGGTCACAATCCCAGCAGCATCAAGTGTCTTGAATTCTTATTCGACTAAGCTGGTAAGTGCATATGTAACATCACGCTCTCGATGGTAAACTGGTGTAGTGCCTTCACGCAACCTGAGTGCCACTGTGAATCCAGGAATGCAGCCAATTATCTCTTCAAACACGTTTGGGTATCTGCCGCTGAGTTCATCGATATTCCATATATTATTGATGGAGGAGCAAGATGAAAGTGATGTCAATTTTTAGTTGTCGCATATTCGTCTGGTACTATGTGGATTTTGTCCTAAATTGAGAGTCTGTTATACTGTACATGTACGATAATTTTTCCCATCAGGGACAAAAATGTCTCGAGTGCAAGAGCGGAATCCAGTAGTGGTTGGCTGAAGTGGGTTGTCCAAGTTCAGTTCAGCAAATTGATGTCGGGGTAAAAATGTATCTATAACCTGACCCAGAATGAACCTCAAATTTGACTGGTTTTTAGTCTGTATTAACACAGACATAGTAACGATGGATATCTTCAGTTAATTGATGATTTCTGTAGATGTCAACAATATGTTTAATGCCATACTGATGAACAATGTCAGTATTGACATTTAGTGACTGTTTGCTTCTGGTAGATATTGAATATAATTGGATTTGCATACTTTAGAAACATGGCTACATTTATTGCACAATCAACATTTGAGGTTAGATTTCAAAATGTGGCAGTCTTTTGATAGATGATTATCCCTACCACACCTCTGGCAGAGGCCATCTAATCCTAGGATACTGAAGGCAATTTTCAATCGATGACTGCTTCTGGACTTGGACTTGCTACATGTACGGCGTCGTGATTGGTCTTTGGAACCTTTGACGGTTATGTTGTCTTACCTCATGATTGACTTTGTTGATATCAACAACTGGATGTACCGTTGAAGTTCTCTGGCCAAGTACCTTACAATCGATTTTTGAAGATTTAAGTGACAGCTTTTGAAACAGTATTTTTGAAATCTGAAATTTCTGACTGTAATAATAGTTCTCTAATGCTGTTATCTTTCAGCGCACGGATGAATTGCGCACGCAGGAAAACATCTCCAATTGAAGTTTTGCAATTACAAGGATATAATATAAAGTTACGATTTCCTGTCACTTCTAAGTGAAGCCACAAACTGATTGCTAATCTTGATATATTGATAAAAATTTATGTTGTTGCAAAAGAATCTTTTCTTGGGAGCCAAATGTTCCAACAGCTTGATCAATTCGTCAAATTCAAGATAACCTGGTTTTTTAGGAGCTGCCAGAGCAGAAATCATCAAAAATTTTAGCTGCAATGGGATTAAGAAGTAGCTTGGCACAATAGGGTTTATTGTGTGTTATGTTTTTCATCTCCAGATAATTCTCAAAGCGCTGTTTGTAATTGCAAAGTGATTCGTTGAGTGAATCATAACATTCAAAATTAGGTAGGTGTTGATTGAGGGCAAACCTAAGTCGAGGTTGCCTTTGTCAGAACTACTGGCTGGAGGTTGATTTTCTTGTATTTGAAATTGTGTCTATTGGAGTCGATTAATTAAGGAAGACATGATTGTGTTCTGAAACTCCACAAACTTTTTAAATTGTTCACCATCCATGTTGATTTGATTTTACATGGGGCACTTTTGTGCTCCCTTTTCTTTGCCGTTCGCGGATGGAATTGCCAACTGTTTCAACTTTCACACACTAATGGCCGGTCTTATAAAGGTCACTAATCTGATACAGTGAAATCTCCCATAAGCGGACACGCACGGTGCTAATGTTTTTGTCCGGTTATTAGAGGGGTCCGCTTAAGGGAAAAATCCATTTTTCTGTTTAAAAAAGTTGTATTATGCAAAGGTATGCGCGCTAACAATACAGACAAGAATATAAAATAATTGAAACCAAGTTATGTAATAGTTGTTACAAAATCTAAAATACTCATTTGAAAATTGTCGAAAAATGGTGTCCGTGTCCGTTTAACCCAAGAACGCTTGCGCCTAAAACATTGCGTTAGCGCTCACACTTGGTCGTTTTGACCAACTTTGGAAGATGTAATCCTCTGTCCCATATAATCATATCTTTCGTTTTGTTAATTTATTACAATATACACACATAAACAATCGTTTTATTACTAACAAAAAGTTATTCTAATACATGGAAATACATATAGAAAAATTACAAAGCTATAAAAAAAACAAAAAAAACAATCTTATAAGGGTATTTTATTTTACGCACGTAAATTTCACAAACTGCGTATCACTATTATCATATTACTATGGTAAGTAGAAGGCGTGATTACTTACTTAAATTTATTTAAAATTATCACTGATACTTTTCTAAGAATACGATGATAAACAGTTGTGTTCCTTAAGAGCTCACGATTCAGTCAAAACGACCACTAACATATATTTCGCGTCGAACAACAATCTCTTACGCAGTTTCACCTCTACCTAACCACTAAGTGCGATCTGAGAAGACTTGTAAAAGTGGGGTGGATTTGCAGCTGAAATATAGAAAGGTGGGAGAAAATATGACGCTAGCGGCAAAACGACCGCGGTGCGAACATTCTCGGGTTAAGAGAGTGTCCGTTTAATAGAGAAAATTTTATTAGTAAAGTTAATGCAAGCAAGTTGGTTCCCAACAAAATGTCCGTGTAAGAGAGGTGTCCGGTAAGGGAGATTTCACTGTAATTACAAGCTTAGATAAAATATAAACGAATGCAAATTGTAAATTTTCGGAAATATGAGTAGTCATGATTTGAAATAAAACTATTTTTGTTTTATTTCTAAAATTAAGTTGCAGTCTTTTTTTTATTTCAAAGTAAGATTTGTTTACACCTACAATTAGGTTTTGTCAAAACATTTATAAAAGTGTTACGTTTTGCTACTGAACATGTAGTTTCTTCAGAAAAGGTTAAAATTTGGCTTGTTCACGAGCTCAATGAAGATGATCCTGACCGGCGCTTGCAATTTTGCGAAATAATGATGAATTTTCTTCCAACAAATGAACGTTTCCGTCACCAGATTCTTTTCACTGATGAATCAACTTTCTGTGTGAATGGAACAGTTAACCGCCAGAACTGCAGGTACTGGAGTAAGGAAAATCCTCATTGGATGTCTGAGGCACACACCCAATATCCACAAAAAGTAAACGTTTGGGCTGGAATAGTGGACACCAGAATAATAGGTCCTTATTTCTTTGATGGAAATCTGACTGGACCAAGGTATTTAGAGTTTCTCTAAAATGACCTTATTTCAGCACTTGCGATACTTTACCCAAATCAAGATGATCCAGATGTGCCAAATAATACCTTTTGGTATCAGCAAGATGGCGCCCCGCCACATTATGCGCGTACTGTCCGCGATTTTTTGAATAATTGCTTTCCTGCAAGGTGGATTGGTAGAAGAGGACCACTAGAGTGGCCAGCGAGGTCGCCTGACCTTACACCCCTCGATTATTTTTTATGGGGCTATTTAAAATCAAAAGTATATTCTACTAGACCGCAAGACATCGAAGATCTGAAAAATCGTATTCGACAGGAAATTCAAAGAATTACTGAAGATGTTATCCATAATGTCTTAAGAGAATATGTGGATAGACTTGCTTATTGTCAAGAAGTGAATGGATGGAATTTTGAGCATTTACTTTGATACCTGCAGTTGCTTTTACATTAAAATCTTCTGTGTATTCATTGTTTATTGTGGTTTTCAATAAAGGCGTTTATTAAACATTAAATAATGTATTTCTCGAAAATTTTCTTATGTAAGGTATCAACATTTTTATACTGTCATTTAAACAATTGAATGATCTATCAAAAACTCAAAAAAATGGGGGTTGACATTTAAAAAAAATACTGATGACGTCATCACTTACAAACAAATGAATTTCGGAAAATGATTTTGACATTCCAATGTGTATTTTTAAACAAAAAAATTGACGTGTTTCGGGATTTTTACAAAAAAACGTTTATTTCAGTTTTATTTGGTATGTTCCATACTTTTGGTGCGCACTGTATATTGCAAAAGCCTCAAGTTATTAATCACCCTGTAATAATAGTACATATCAGAAAGTTATAGTTACCTTCAAGACTTGAATATAAGCTTTTGCCAATGTCATAATTTTGTCTTCTTAAAATGTGCAGATGTGGTGCTTTAAACACACTTGAGTAATTCCCCTAAATAAAACAATTTGACATCGAAAATGGCGTAGAATTATTAAACTGAAAGTGTGTAATATACCAGTGACGGCAATATGCCAATAACAATGTTTGTTGTTCAGTTCTCAATGCCATTATATGTATTGTTAAATTCATAATAGGTTAATGACAATGTGCTTTTGTTGTAGATGTGAAGATATCAAGCTTCCCTTGGCTCATATATCACTAAAAGAAACATTTAAACAAACGTAATCACCATTAAATACGAAACTATGGAGAGTAAGTCTTGTAGGCCTACAGAAACTTCGCCATGCCGATCTCAGAACATGAATAGCAATGAAAGTTTTGATAAGCTATGTATTAAACAAGAAGCCATCGAATTAAAGGATGAAAATTATGAAAACCAAACATTTGACAAAAATAATGCAAATACTGCTTGTAGTGAAGAGAAACCTTATAGGTGTTCTGTTTGTGAATACAGAACAGCAGTCAAAGGTAATTTAGTTAAACATGTGAAAAGTCATACAGGAGAGAAACCGTACAGTTGTTCTGTATGTGGATATGGAACAGCAGAGAAAAGTAGGTTAGTTACACATATGAAGACCCATACAGGGGAAAAGCCATACAGTTGTTCTGTTTGTAAATACAGAACAGTACAGGAAAGTAATTTAGTTAGGCATGTGAAAATTCATACAGGAGAACAGCAGTACAGTTGCTCTATTTGTGAATACAGAACAGCACTGAAAAGTAGTTTAGGTAGACATATGAAGACCCATACAGGAGAAAAGCCATACAGTTGTTCTGTTTGTGAATACAGAACAGGAGATAGAAGTAATTTAGTTAGTCATGTGAAAATTCATACAGGAGAACAGCTGTACAGTTGCTCTGTTTGTGAATACAGAACAGCAGTGAAAAGTAGTTTAAGTAGACATATGAAGACCCATACAGGAGAAAAGCCGTACAGTTGTTCTGTTTGTGAATATGCAGCAGCACAGAAAGGTACTTTAGTTACACATATTAAGACCCATACAGGAGAAAAACCATACACTTGCTCTGTTTGTGAATATAAAACTGTACGTAAAAGTTATTTAGCTAGTCATATGAAAATGCATACAGGAGAACAGCTGTACAGTTGCTCTGTTTGTGAATACAGAACAGCAGTGAAAGGTAGTTTAGTTAGACATATGAAGACTCATACAGGAGAACAGCCGTACAGTTGCTCTGTTTGTAAATACAGAACAGCAGTGAAAAGTAGTATAGTTAGACATATGAAGAGCCATACAGCAGAAGAGCCGTACAATTGCTCTATTTGTGGATTTCGAACAGCATGGAAAAGTAGTTTAGTTACACATTTAAAAATTCATACAGGAGAACAGCCGTACAGTTGCTCTGTTTGTGAATATAGAACAGCAATGAAAAGTAGTTTAGTTACACATTTGAAAACCCATACAGGAGAAAAGCCGTACAGTTGTTCTGTTTGTGAATATAGAACAGTACGTAAAAGTCATTTAGTTAGGCATGTGAAAATTCATACAGGAGAGCAGCCGTACAGCTGCTCTGTTTGTGAATTCAGAACAGCACAGAAAGGTAGTTTAGTTAGACATATGAAGACCCATACAGAAGAACAGCCGTACAGTTGCTCTGTTTGTGAATATAGAACAGCAATGAAAAGTAGTTTTGTTACACATTTGAAAACCCATACAGGGGAAAAGCCGTATAGCTGTTCTGTTTGTGAATATAGAACAGTACGTAAAAGTCATTTAGTTAGACATGTGAAAATTCATACAGGAGAACAGCCGTACAGTTGCACTGTTTGTGAATACAGAACAGCACAGAAAGGTAGTTTAGTTGGACATATGAAGACCCATACAGGAGAACAGCCGAACAGTTGCTCTGTTTGTGAATACCGAACCGCAGTGAAAGGTAATTTAGTTACACATATGAAGATTCATACAGCAGAAAAGTCATACAATTGATCTATTTGTGGATATCGAACAGCATTGAAAGGTAGTTCAGTTGCACATATGAAGACCCATACAGGAGAAAAGTGGTACAGTTCTGTATTTGTGGATACAGAACAATATGCAAAGATAGTTTAGTTATACATATTAAAACGCATACAGGAGAAGAGCCATACAGTTGCTCTGTTTGTGAATATGAAACACCAGTGAAAGGTGGCTTAATTAAACGTATGAAGACTGATACAGGAGAAAAGCCGTACAGTTGCTGTATGTGTGAATTCAGGACAGCATAGAAAAGTAGATTGGTTAAACAAGTGTAAAGTCATACAGGAGAAATGTCTTATAGTTACTCTGTTTGTGAATACGGAAAATCAGTGAAAAGTTGTATACTTACACATATGAGTTCTAATTCTCTAGTGTTACAAGATACTGCTTACGAAATATCTTATTTGTGAATGTAGTCCAGTACAGAAAAACATTGTACATATGTAAACTAGTAATGTTTATAATAAATTTTAAATATAAATTAAGGCAGTGTTTCCCAAACTTATGTAAAGCGCGACCCCTTTTTGTTAAAAAATTTGTTCGCGACTCCCTACTTCCCCCTACTCATAACTCAACGACAAAAATAGCCTAACTAAATTACAAGTAACTGATTGTTAAATTTTATTTTACTTTACTGTTGAAGTTTAAATTAATTAAATTAAAAATTAAATTTAACAGTTATTTAAATTGCGATCTGTCCCACTAGTAACTAGTAGTTCTTCAGCCAGACCACCATTTACAATAAAAATAATTGATAAAAAATCGACTGCACATTGCTACTCGCTACTTCGCTACTAGATGGCACTCTGGAACGTTCTCGAATAAGGTTACTAAATCATATCTTTGTTATAAGGTACCGACAGCTGTGCAAACATATATCTTTTGTCTCTTTTATTTTGGGGAAAAGCTATCAATTTTAATTTGGGGGAACAAAATCTTGGAATGGAATGGCGGTACCTTTATATGTATTTAGTGACCTTATTCACGAAGCCTCGGTGTGGCTTTATATGTGTAGATCCTAGCCGGTTCGGCCACAGCGATCATTGCTAAATTTTAGTCTATATCCTGATGTGTTTTCTGGTGACTATGCCACCCCACTTTATTTCTAAAGACTCTGCCACAGTGAGAGCAGTACAAGTTTCCGTTTTCATCATAGGTGTAGATAATGACGAGAGTCTGCCTTTGTTTTAAGTCCTGTCTCTTCCTGTCTAGTTCTTGAAGTCGCCCTTGCTCATATTCTTCGACTCTGGAGTTTATGTACCTCCTCCAGAGATTACGATTAGTAGCATCGCCCTCCCATGTGGCTAAGGGTATATTACATCGTTTTATGTGGCGTTTCATCACATCCTTATACCTAAGAGTTTGCCCCCCTACTTCCCGTTCTCCATATAGTAGCTCCGAATAAAGTAGTTGTTTCGGATATCTGCTAGAAGGCATTCGGAGGACGTGTCCACACCAACGTAGCTGTTGTTGCATAAGCATGGCTTCCATGCCTTGCATGTGAGCTCTCCTTAAGACATCAGTGTTAGTAACGTAGTCCTGCCATTTTATGTTCATTATAGAATGAATGCATTTCAGATGGAACTGGTCTAGTTTTTTGATGTGACGTCTATATACACACCAGGTTTCAGACCCATACATAAGTGTGGGAATAACTGCTGCTTTATACAGTCTTAACTTCGTTTGTACTGTAACATCGTGGGAGTTGAATAATTTTTGACGTAGCTTGCCAAAAGTCATGGCTGCATGCGCAACTCTTCTGTTTACTTCTACATCAATCTTATTATCTGCTGAAATATTATTACCAAGGTATACAAAGTTCTCAACCTGTCTAAGTTTGGTTTGTTCTATACTGATGTTCATAGGTACAGGATCTATCTGATTCCTTACATGTTGTTGCATCACTTCGGTTTTGTAGCAGTTGATTTTCAGACCAAATTTTGTACATGCGTGGTGTAGCCGTGTAACGCATTCTTGAAGTGCTTCAGGAGAGTTTGCCACTAAGCATACATCGTCAGCATACAGAATTTCGATTATCCTGGTTAGATTTACTTTGGTTGATGCCTTTAGTCTAGAAAGATTGAAAAGGCCCTTGTTGAATCGGTATTTGATATGTACAGCATCAAACATTCCTTGTAGAGCCTGCTTGATGGTAATTGCGAAGTATACAGCAAATAAGGTGGGCGCAAGCACACAGCCCTGCTTTACTCCAACTGTTACGGGAAACTCATCTGAGAGTTGTCCATCTTTCCTTATCCTACAGATCATGCCATCATGTAGTTGCCGCACCATGTTTAAGAATTTTGGTGTGCAGCCCAATTTTTTCAGAACTTGCCAGAGGGCCTCCCATGGAACTCTGTCAAATGCCTTTTCTAAATCTACAAAACAGGCATACAAAGGCTGATATTGCTCGAGGCATTTTTCTTGCAACTGGCGAATGGTGAATATAGCATCGCATGTTCCACGGTTTGCACGGAAGCCGCACTGTGACTCCGGTAATATTTCTTCGGCTAAAGCCTGCAGACGTGTTAAAAGGATTCTTGCTAGAATTTTTCCAGTGATATCGAGAAGAGATATGCCCCGGTAGGAATTGCAATCGCTAGAGTCCCCTTTACCCTTGTAGATTGTGGTTATGATGGAAACTTTGAATTCTTGGGGCACCGATTCTGTATTCCACATTTGGCATAAGTAGTGGTGTATTTTCTGATGTAAGTTTATTCCATCTGCTTTGTAGATTTCCGCAGGAATTCCATCGTTCCTGGCGCTTTACTTTTTCTCATTTCAGAAATTGCCTTCTGCACTTCTTCTAAAGTGGGCATATTGTCAAGACCCTCTGCAGGTTGTCTGTCTGGTAGACTGGTAATGAATTCCATATCAGGTGCATTTTCGGTATTTAGCAAGTTCCTAAAGTGTTCAAGCCAGCGCTCCAATATTTCGTCTTTTCCTGTGAGGCGCCGTCCATCCAGTGCTTTTAGTGGCGCTGTTCTGCGCATTGTAGGTCCACAGACTTCTTTCAGTTTGTCGTAGAATAGCCCAGTTTGATTTGTGTCAGCAAGCTGCTGTAGCTCAAGGGCTCTGTCCTTCCACCACTGTTCTTTTAACGATCTTGTCACAGTTTTAAGTTGTGCATGTAGTTGGTCTGCTTGTTGTTTGAGTATTACAGAGGACTTATTTACCTCCCTTCTCTGCAGTGCAGTTCAATATTTACCGAGTAGTTCGTTTAGTTCTACATTATTGTCGTCGAACCAGTCTTGGTGTTTTTTCTTGAGAAATCCAAGCGCGTTTTTTGACACGTCCTATAGTTCTTTAACGAATCTCGTCCATTTTTGTGGAGAAAATTCATGATCATTTTGTGGTACGTCACAGAGGTTTTCCACGCCCTGTCTAAGTTTGGTCTCTACATCTATCAATTCCAATTTCTTTATGTCTAATTTCTTGGTGTGATCTGAGAGTTTCTTGTGGGGTTCCAAAGGTGAAGCCGTAACTTTGAGACCACTAGTGTATGATCCGTCCAGCACTGTGCTCCTCTTTCAGCTTTAGTAATGCATACATCTGATATATCTTTCTTGCGCACAATTATATAGTCTATTATATGCCATTACTTGGACCTGGGATGCATCCAGGTCGTCTTGTACTTATTTTTTTGTCTAAACCAGGTGTTTGTGATACAGAGATTGTACTGGGCGCATAGGGATAGAAGTCTCGTACCGTTTTCGTTCTCTTTACCTATCCCGTGCTTGCCTATTATGCCTGGCCAGGCAAGTGGATTACAGCCAACACGGGCATTAAAGTCACCCAAGAGTACTAGTTTGTCACTTTGCGGTACTTTGTGCAATGTTCTGTCAAGATCTTCGTAGAATTGGTTTTTAACTTCATCTAGATTATCCATTGTGGGTGCGTAGGCGCCAACTAATGTCATATGTCTTTTATCGCTTAGTTGTAGTCGCAGCGTGATTATTCGATCAGAAATGCCTGTGGGTATGTTTGTCAATTTCGTAGCTATGCTCTTTTTAATAGCAAAGCAGACCCCATTTTGCCTTTTTTGTGTGTCTGGGCGACCTTTCCAGTAAAATACGTAGTCCCCTTTATGTTCTGTAAGTTGTCCTTCGCCTGCAAGGCGGCTCTCAGTTAACAAGGCCAGGTCAATTCCATATCTCTGTAGTTCACGTGCTACGATAGCGGTCTTCCTTTCTGGGTGAATGCTGTTTTGATTGTCTTGTAAGGTCCGGACATTCCAAGTGGCTACTTGGAGTAGTGATGAATTAATTTTTCTTTTCAGTGTTTGACCACGTATATAGTTGATGCACGAGCGACCGTGGTTATCACCCGTTGAGTTTTTGTGAGGTAAGCGGTTTTTAGGACACCTTTCTAGTCCCCTCCCCTAATTGGGGAAAGCAGCGCTTCCCTGAATAGGGCTGCTTTGTCGCCATAGGTGCTGCCAAGCTTGCATTATTACCTACAATAAATGCATGAGCGACCACTCTCCCATGACCGCCTTTGTGTAAACATTTGACTAGGTGCAGGAACATCAGCCTTTACCCCGTCGCCATTTGTCTATCGCCAAAGGTCTTTTTGTCCAAATCGAGTCCGTGGGCTAGCAATGATCAAAGACGCGTAGATATATTTATAGTGGATAAACAGTTGCGCAGGTGTAAATCCACTCTTTAGTCTTCAGGCTTCTAAGTCCAATGGGACAGTAGACTGACACGATTGGAGAAGTCTTCAGATGTAGTCTCTGGCCTCCCAGTACTATGGTCCCTGCTGGTGCCCTCCAAGCCTTCGACTATGCTCTGCTAGATATGCGACGTCTGCCAGTGGTTAGGTGCCTATCGACACAATCTGCCTTTCCTCCCATACTAGACTTTATGCATGATGGTGGGACTACCATGTTAGATCCTATAGTTTGGGATCCCCCTCTACCAGGTTTAGTCTGCCGGCCAAGACAGTGTACCAGGGTATGGCCGCTGCATGCACTGCAGCTTCTTGGAGCCACTGGTGAGAGTTATGAGTGTTTGGGGACCAGTACCCCAGTGTCCAACTGCCTGCGTGCAGAAGTGGCCGACACTGGGTGAAAGGTGCTACCCCTAAACACCCACTATACCCCGGCTTTATATAAGCAGCGAAGTGCAATGAGACTTCAGTTCAAACAGGGCGTTGTGTTGATTGCGGTAGTGGTAGTGAGTAAATATTTTACTTTATTTATCTCTTTCATTTTTACGGACTTAATGTTTAGTTTAATGTTTCATTTGATAACTAATTTTTATTTACGTTATTAAAATAAAAATACATGATTTAACAAAGTGTTTTTTGTCTTATTTTGGAAATTCCCAGCGACCCCCCTAGTACGTCACCCTCAGGGGGTCGCGACCCACACTTTGGGAAACACTGAATTAAGGTATATAATAATTTAATTTAGAAAAAACTTTATTATTTTAAGGTGCGGATAGACTGGCAAGTTACTAGCGACAAATATCACGCAAGTGACTTGCTTTTGCGTTTATACTATTCCCAATTAATGGCGCAATTCAGTTTCATGTAATTTCTTTCGTTTTAAACTCTCACGATAACTCTCGTAAGCGTTATAGGCTGCCTTACCGGTTTGTATAATCAGTCAAGTTTCATTAGGGTGTAGTTTTGAAATAATGGCTTTAACATCAACGCAAGTTCACAAAGCTGCCTTATACAAAGTATTGAGAAAAAGAAGAGACGCAAAGGTCTGAGTTAGTAATTGTATTTTAACCCTTCAGTACCCGTTTACGGTCTGTGGGACCGAGCAAACACATGATGCAGTATATTACTTAATGTTCTAGCGTTAGTTTACCGCCCATTTTACTACCTTCCTATATATTGCCATTGAAGATCCGTATGCAGTTTTGAGTTCGTGCGTGCAGTGGTTTAAATGTTATTTATAATTTCGGTTTCAGAGACCGAAGCGGGTACCCGAGTTGTTTTTATTTTTACCTTTGATATACGACTAATGTGAGAAGAAGGAAGTATTTTCTGCATTTTTAGTAACACTGTTATACTAAAACGTTATTATAGTCATGGCAGATTTTATGAGAAAGAACAGGGGCGACTAGAACAGACGATGCGAGATATAATAGCGGAGGAGGATGTCGACAACGCGTTTTATGATGATCTGCCATCGTCTGACGAAGATAATTTATTAAAAACTAGGGAAATGAACAGTGACACTGAACATGAAATATCTGATTATGAAGACGTCAGTGAACAAGAAACTAATGCCATAAGATATCTCATTATTTTTTTGGAGGTGGCAGAGGGTGTCGGTCTGCGAGACCGGTGCGGGTACTGATGTCTTACAATTTTGAACGGGTACTGGAGGGTTAAGTGGAGAACAGCATGGAGCATCCAATAACTTTTTAGTGAATTAAGTATATTTCTTCTCTGAATGTCATTTTTTGGCAGTGGTTTATTATGATATGTTTTTCGGAAAAAGTCCGAAAAACATATCACAATTAAGTATATGTTCAATAAATAATTTAGGAACTTGATTCGAATGTCTACTGTTGATCATGTATTTTGTAGCATCCACAGAAGATAGAATAAATTTTAGTACAGACAAATATGGTCAAGTAGAAACAAACATCTCATTTGTCCCAGGCCCCATTTTTACATTTTATTTTGTTTAATTCGTGCATAAATTGGCTCCTCAAATGATGTAGTTTTCTTGTAAGTTCATTCGTATTCGTTTGTACTGGGTGTCTTAAAAAGAATTACATCTAGTATGCTTTGAACTTCCCATAACGCACTACCAATAACAATCGAGCAGAACAAAAATTTACATGCAAACAAAATTCAAAACCTACTAGATGTAATTGTCTTTAAGACCTCCGTAATATCATAATGATAAGTTCCAGAGTCTCATTTTTTTAGCTATGTTTACGGACATTGTATTAATGCCACTGCTATAACTTCGAATTGTACTCATATAAAAATTGAATCTCATTGCATATTATGTGAGAAATCGAGCGAGCGTATTTAGAGTAGTTTAGAAAAGCAAGTTGTCTGTCGCAAGAATTCCATTAGCCTGAAAAATTGACACGCAGTAGTATTTAGACTGCAGATGGGTTGTCAGATATCAACTCGTGTGAATTTTCTCGCCAGTCCAAACGCCCCTTATACAATATATGATACTAAATATGCATCGGGTGTAAATCTTACTTCTAATTAGGTGTTGTTGCTAATAATCATTGAAAAGATGGTAGTCAATTCAAGTGGCTAATAGTCATAAGGTAGAATTGTACATTTTGTTTCCATAGTATTTGTTCTTTTACAAAATTGTATAATAGTAATTTATTATACAAGACGATAAAAGTAGAGGGAAGTGGATGGTTCTGGAACCTCCCCCCACCACTTGACCTTGAGTTCAAGGCAAGGCCACGTTCAAGCCCAAGGTCACATGCAAGGCGAGGCCACGTGCAAGCCCAAGGTCATGTTCGAAGCGAGGCCACGTTCGGAGCGAGGCCACCGACAGTAACCTTGAAGAATGAGTATAACAGGAGATGTAGTTTGTGTTCAGTAGTGTATCGTGTGCTGTACCAGCAAAAACAATGGAGCAAGTACAAAAGGTTGGTGAAACTGTGAAGCAGCGAGTGACAAACAAAAACGTGAAACTGTCATATCCAGTATTGTTAAACGCAACAACTTATCCGCTGAATAAGTCAAGAAATAAAACTGTGAGTTTGGGCTTGACCTGTTATGGATCGTTTGTGCCGGCAGTGGTAATTAGTGGGATTAACAAAGATTTTATAATGTTAGACGAAGGAGAGTGGCAGCTCTTTGTTGCAAATATAGATGTGATAAATAGGCACTTTAACTATGAAGATGGAGAGCCGAAACCGGTGGATATAAGTCCTGGCAAAAGAATATATTTCCAAAAAATCGGAAACAAAAAAGTGATAGTGCTGCAGGAACGTAAGCGATCCCAAGTTTATCTCGGAAACAAGTCTGTAGCAGAATTGTGGGATTTGTTGTCGTTGCTGCAATCTAAAGCTGAACTAGTAAAAAGTCAGATGTTTGAACAATTTTACAGCAGTGTAATCGAAGGTGTTTGGAGGTTACCCGGCGACTTTAAAAGGAGTATCGAGGATGCGTTACCGCCAATAAAATCGGAAAATGTATACTGCATGCATGAAATGCTAAAGTTTGCTTCGGACATCATTACATATGATATTGCATTCAAAAAATACGCACAACAGCAATAAGTGTTTATCATGTACTTATAAAGATGTAATAAAAAAATTAAAAGAGTTAAAACATTTATTATTCAAATAACTTACTGACTAACTTAGAAACTAACCTAACCTAACAACTTAAAACTACTCCTCCACATCTCTCCCATAGTTCGATTCACCACCACTGTCACCATCTTCCATACCTTCGCCACCGCCGGCGTCGTCATCTTCTTCCCCAGACCAACCCTCGGTGGAGACGTCGAAAATGCTATCTCCAACGGAAGATGGCGACATGGCGTCAGATACGTGATCCATACCGTTAAGCCTTGGATCGTTTGGACTCCATATCAGACTGACGTCATCAGGTATGGACAGCCCATCCGATCCCAGACTCGACGGTGTGGACGACCTGTCCGACGGCATGTTTTCATCAGGCTGGTCTATGTTGACCGAGTCCACATACTCATTCAACACCCTAGACGTGATGTCATCTAGTTCTGGGATGTTGAATGTTCCAATGTCTTCACCATCCGACAACCATACGTGCTCCTCCGCGTAATGGAAGAAGACGCAATTGTCGGTTGGGTTGACTCGATTGCGGAGTCGGTCAATCAAGGGGTGGGGTAGCTCTGGAATCCAGCGGTAGGTAGTAAGAGGGTCCCACACCAACTCATGGGTGAGATTTACTACCTCCTCATTAGGGGCGAAGTAGATGTGGTTTGTATGGAAGAAACACACGAATCGCATACTATGTAAAAAAATCAGATTAGAGAGGTTATATTTACAACTGGTAACATACCTGTAATGCAACGATGATGTGGGATGTGGGACTGTGGTGGGATGGTGTGGGCAGCCTCACTATAGCTGTAGAAAGACATGTAATTTCTCAAAGGAGCTAATCAAGTTTTACTTACATAAACCACCCACAGCAAATTCTCGTCTGGTTTAATCTGAAACATTTTTCAGATTAATAAACGTCGGAGATATGAGCGTTTAAATTTTAAAATGTAGTATATGACAGTAGCCACACAATGCAAAAAACCATATCTAAATATCTTAATAAATATAGAAGATACAAGCATTTTAAGACACCATTAGAAAAATGTTAGAAATGTTTAAAATGTAGTACATGACGGTAGCAACATAATGCAAAAAATCCCGACCAAATATCTTAATAAACACCGGAGATATGAACGTTTTTAAGATTTGAAAAAAAAATTTTTTTAAATGTAGTATATGACAGTAGCAATACAATGCAAAAAACGGCATTTAAATATCTTAATAAATATAGAAGATACAAGCATTTTAAGACACCATTAGAAAAATGTTAGAAATGTTTAAAATGTAGTACATGACGGTAGGAACCCAATGCATAAAACGGCGAAGATATATCTCAATAGACAACGGAGATATGAGCATTTTAAGATTACATTAGAAAAGTATTAGAAAAAAAGAACTTTCGTGTGCGACATTTTGCCGTTGTTTTTGAGAAATTTTTCTTTTACTGAGTCCAAACGCATTTTCAAAGTACAGATATGGACATATAAGATAAAAACATATATATTTACAAAGACATTTTCAAAGTACAGATATGGACATATAAGATAAAAACAGATATTTAGAACAATATCTTACCTGAAGTATAGTTGCGGTGGATTGGAGGTACTGTGGTTTCTTCAAGCAATTCTCGATGTTTATATATCCAGTTCCCCCCGACTACGTATTGAGGGCAGGGAATGTGTAACCAATTTACTTTCCAGAAACTAATTTTACGTATATTTAAGTTGTAATTAGAAATAGAAAAATTTTTCTATCGCCGTTACATTGTATGCTAAAAAAGGAACATTTTGATACCGCACAACCTACTTTTTAGATAAAATTAGATAGTTATAGTTATTTGGTTGTTCTAATAATCCATCAGCTATTTTTTTTATTATAGCGATAACTTCATAAGCTTCCAATTACATTAATTAGACAGTCATTTAATAAGCAAGTAGATCTACTACATGTATTACCAATAAAAATGGATTTCTTGTATTCGGAATAACACGTTTTGAACCCCTAGGTTTTCTAGGAATAGATGAATAGCAATGCGTTGTATGACGTAAAAAGTAATAGGCATTTAGTTTTTCAAGTACGTAAATTTAGCTAGATCTGCTGTAGCCATTTGCCGCAGTATTAGAAGACGAATATGTGGAGCAGCACCTGTTTGATAATTCCTAGTGCATGCATAATTCTATAAAAGAAGTTCCTTCATATCAAAATTAGTGGTGTTTTTTCCACATCTTTAAATTTAAAATTATTGCATTGACGTTAGTAATAGACAAGAGACAGTAGACACGTACGTTTTTTTTTTTAGGTTGTGTGCGTACGTGCAGGTATTCACACTCGTTTGAAAAGGTCATTTTGGCATGGTAAACAACTGCCATTTTTCAACATACGGGTTAATGTGTACCGAGGCCAAGTTTTTAAAAGTCAATGAAAGCCGCTATCACTGGTAATATAAATATCGATTGTTCCAAGAAGAGCTGCATTAAAAATGAACAATTTAAAATTGCTTTGTTAATAAGACCGTAATGTTGCTCTTTTAAACGTTTTACCTAGTAATTATTATTGTGAAACTAGTGCATCGCTTCTGAATATTTTGAACGTGGTTAAACGGTAGATGTTATTTTATTAAAATGCCTGGCACCCGCAATGTTGCTCTTTTAAAAGCTTTTACCTAGTAATTATTATTCTGAAATTAGTGCATCGCTTCTGAATATTTTGAACGTGGTTAAACGGTAGATGTTATTTTATTAAAATGCCTGGCACCCGCAATGTTGCTTTTTTAAAAGCTTTTACCTAGTAATTATTATTCTGAAATTAGTGCATCGCTTCTGAATTTTTTTGAACGTGGTTAAAAGGCAGATGTTATTTTATTAAAATGTCGACACCCAGCATAATTTGTATTACATATTAATAGGTAGATATTAAGCCAGTGGAATGTTTTCATATGTTTAGATTGACCTGTTATTCAAATGCTATATTGGAAATGCATTTGTAAACAAAATTGTTAATCATTACAGTTGAGCAGACGTTGTATTAAAATAATTACTCAGGGCTTCACCTCCTCGTAAAGTAAAATTTCGTTATGTTTTTTTATTCGCTAGATTATAAGCCCATATTAGAACAAATGTATGTGTGAAATATTTTTAAACATTTCAACATGTTAGAACAACAAATAACTGGTGCGCTAGTTTACTTTATATTATCGCTTTATTTGTGTAAACTGTGTTTTAAACTGTCTGGAAAAATGTGTTTCAATGTTAACTTGAATTGCAAAAATAGAGGCATGCAACGAACTTAAAGATATTTGAAGGCCAACTTCCTTTGCGTGAGCCGAGGTAAGAAAAAAAATGTAGATTGCAACGAAGCTAGATATTAGCAGTGAAAGTTTCTTATATACAGTATGCATTTTAAACTGTCAATTTTAAATAGATTTGATTTGCATGATTTTTGATAAATAAAATTTTGTTTTTCATGTTTGAAACCTCGCGTTTTATTAATGTGAATACAGATGCATCTATCAGACAACCAACGCTGCAGGCTTTTTAATAAGTGCTAGTAATTAATAGGATATAAATATTTGCAACAGTGGCATAAAATTTGATTATTATTAAACGGTGAATACAAATTCACCTATCACACGACCAACGCTGCAGTATTTTTAATAAGCGCTAGTAATTAATAGGATATAAATATTTGCAACAGTGGTATAAAATTTGATTATTATTAAACGGTTTAAAAATATTAGATGTATAAGTCTATATTTGTAAAATATTTTTAAACATTTCAACATGTTAGAACAACAAATAGTTGGTGCGCTAGTTTACTTTATATTATCTACGCAAACTGTCTGGAAAAATGTGTTTCAATGTTAACTTGAATTGCCGTCTGTAAAAATGTAGGCAACGAACTTAAAGATATTTGAAGGCTAACTTCCTTTGTGTGAGCTGAGGTAAGAAAAATGTAGATTGCAACGAACTCAATTTCAACTGGTTTGCGTGCGAAAGTCATCCTTCGCATGCAGTATAAATACATCTGGCTGAGGTGGGAGCAACCATTCTCTCGTGTTTGCCATGGCTAGCAACAGCGCTGTCTGTTCCTTTTGTCAGGGTGCAGTTTTACCGAAAAAATTTTCAAAATTTAATAGGCTCAGTTTGAAAAAAACGGGTGCAGTTAAACTTTGCGCCTGCACGGAACCAAGCGGTTCCGTACAGATATCGCCGCAAGCCACCATAAAGGTTTTAAGTGACGTACTCGTTGCACCTGCTTTCGAAACCATATCTCAAAGTAGTAGTCAAGGTTCTAGCAAAATTTTAAAATCAGCTTTAAAGAAAGATCAGAAAAGGAAAAGTCCTGCAAAATTTAATTTGGTGAAGTATGTCAAGTGTATAAATGAGGAGACTGATGTTCCTGTGGCAAAAATCCAAAATATGTTACATGAGTCTTCTCCTCATTTATCGCAAACGGAAATGTTTATGGAAACGTTCGATTTTGACGACATTCCATTGGAAAAGGTGGCTTCCGGCGACGGTGCCGCGCAAGAGTTTAGAGCCCTTGTAGATGGTTTGGAGATCGACTCCGGCTCAAGTCGACTGACCAGTCGAATTTCGAAGCAGCCAACAATCCAACCTTCGGAAAATGTGACCGCAGCGCCGTCTGTAATTGTGCAGTCTCCGGTTTCGGGCAATGCAGTCGTCATGTCGTCTGCCACTGGGAGTAACGTAGTCGACACTGTGGTGTCGATTACGTCTACCCCGCAGGAGGAAGACATTGATGACATGTCGCCATCCCAGTGTGCCGAACGTGAATACGTGTCTAATCGTAATGCAATAGATGCTAAAGCGGCTGATCTTCGCAGCGGTGAACATTACATAAGGTATATTAGATATTAGATATTATTTTTCTACCCATATATGTTATTTAACATTGAAGGTGTTCAAAACGTGCTTTTCCCAGTTTAATAGCTTATATTGTTATTAGCTCCCTAGAAATTCGAGCCGCCAGCCTAGAAGCGACGATGCACGATGAGTACCTAAAAAGCATAGCCGCTTTATCTAAGATCCGCCACGGCCACAGCGCAACTAACATGGACATCTTTAAGAATGCTGCGTTAGCAAGGCTAGAGCTAATCGAAGATCTGTTAGCTGTGGAGGGTGCAATTCGTGCAAGACGTCAGGAGCTCGATAAAAAGGCTAAGTAACGAGTAGATAATCGTTTAACATATCATACACCCCTAACACAAATAACCTCCCCCTATCCTCTCCAGGGTGTCCAAAGCGAATCCTCCCCGTGGTGACACCTGGGTATTCCGTTCGAGGTTTAATTTGTTAATCAGTGTTAATAAAGGTGTTCATTTCGTTTGTGAATAGTAAGCCTCGAGCTGGGTAGCTAATCGCGCAATTAGTATATTAACCGATTGCGCGAGACTAATTTGCCATTATGTTCAGGTGCACTGCTTGTGGAAAGTCCTTCACCAGAGCTGACAATTTGTTTCGCCATCGAAGAGATAGCTGTCACCACGAGGTTGGCCACCCATCGACGAGTGGTAAGTGGAAACGTGTTGATTGCTGCTGATTATATCAATTGTGCGTTTTCTAAAGGTGACGCTATGGAGGCTTCGGTAGCAGCTGGTGAGGGACCATCGGCGAGTAAACGCCCAAGACTTAATGACTCCAGCGGTGGTGAGTGTGTCTCTATTGTAGTGTTTCATGTTTTCTAACGTTTGGTTTAACAGAACAGCTCCCCAGGACGCAATACTGCGACGTGTGTGATGAAAATGTTCCTCGGACTTGTTTCGTTGGACACCTGAGGAGCAATCGTCACACGAGGCGGTGTGATGTCGTCCATCTGGGGAAAGGAGTGGTGGCCCTTCCAAGCGCCTTCAAGTCCCGCGTTGCCAGCTACAGGGTGTCCACGGAAAATTATCATATAAGCGTTGTAGAATATATGAGCGAATTGAAAGACAAAATTGTAGATCTTATAGAAGGTCAATTGACCAAATTAAACAGTATAAAATTCAATTTCGAACTTTTCGGGTATTTTATTTTGGAGACTCAAGATGTACAAGACGTCAAAAGTTTTAATACGACCAACGAGGTGGTCACTCGCGGTACAGACTTGAACGAATTATATGATAATTTAACGGGGATATTGGACCAGAAGGTGTCCGAATTTGAGGAACGCGATTCAGGTGTGTATTACAACTGTAATTCTTGTTAATGTTACTAACCGCAAAATTTTTACAGGGTGGATCTTGAAGCAGTTGCTGTATCTAGAATTAAATATAAATAAATTCAATCCGTTTCGGGCGTCTTCGTATATCCCGCTCCCGAAGCAGATTCAGTCCAAGAAAGCGATCGTGAACGTCCAAAACGTCGATGACGAGCGTTGTTTCGGGTGGGCGGTAACCTCGGCCATCTGCGAACCGGATGGACTGTCTAATCGAACGAGTTCGTATCCAGATTGCAGGGAGTTTTTATATTTTAAGGACATTGAATTCCCTGTTAGATTGCGCGATATTTCTAAATTTGAAAAAAATAACCCTCAACTTTCTATAAATGTATACGCGTTGGAAAAGACTTTTCAAAACGATATTACCATATATGAAGTTGTGGGACCTCTGTACTATTCGCCACATATAAAAAACGGACATATAAATTTGCTGCTTCTAACAGATGGCGAAGGTAATAACCACTACTGTTGGATCACCAATTTGTCTAGGTTAGTTTCGCGGCAAATAACGGCTAGGGAAAATGCAAAACATTTTTGTAATGGTTGTCTAAATTACTTTCGCACCGATGCCCATCTGGAGAACCATAAGCTTTTTGACTGTAATCATGTGTGCACAAAGTTGCCTACGACAGAGCCGATCACGGATAAGTGTGGGGAGGTGAGGCCCCAGAACATTCTTAAATTTGATAATTATCATAAGCTATTGAAACTGCCCTATGTTTGCTACGCAGATTTCGAGACCGTTTTATTACCTGTCGATGGTGGGGATCAGGAGCCGGATCGCGAAAGACCATATACGATCAAAACGTGCGAGCACAAACCGTATTCTTTCGCGTATTATTTGAAATGTTCTTTTGATGATACTCTATCCAAATTCGAAATTTATAGGGGCGAGGATGCTGTGGACGTGTTTGTTGAGCGTCTAGACAGAGACGTTCGCGCCTTATATTCCAACAGTTTAAAGCATGTTGTACCCCTCAAGCCTCTGGTTCCGCAAGAAATTCAAAATTTTAAGGATGCTGCTTCATGTCATATTTGCAATCGTCCTTTTGGAGAGGGGGACGTAAAGGTTCGCGATCACGACCATTTGACCGGAGAATATCGGGGAGCTGCCCATTCCAATTGCAATCTGAATTATAAACTTCCAAATTTTATTCCCGTATTTTTTCACAATTTAAATTACGATTCCCACCTTTTGTCAAACAGTTAGCTCAAAATAACGAGGAGCTTGATGTCATTCCGGAAAATAAGGAAAAATATATTTCATTTGGTAAACGTCTTTGGGTAGATGAAGTCGTTGTTGACGGAAAACGAAAAAACGTTTATATGCAAATTCGATTTTTAGATAGTTACAGATTTTTAAGTGCTTCTTTAGCATCGCTGGCCGCCACATTATCAGATGATCAGTGTGTTGAAATTCATAAGCAATTCGGACATGACATCAAATTCGAACTGATGAGACAGAAAGGTGTGTTTCCCTATTCGTATCTGGATTCATTTACAAAATTAGACGCATATTACTGAGGTCGATTACGAACGCGCCGTTAAGGTCTGGAAAACTTTCGAATGTCAAACGTTGGGCGACTATTCCGATGTTTACCTCAAATGTGACGTGTTTATATTGGCAGACGTTTTCGAAAACTTTCGAAATTTTTTATTTAAATCAATATAATTTAGATCCGGCGCAGTACTTCACCGCCCCCGGTTTAAGTTGGGACGCCATGTTAAAATATACGGGGGTTGAGTTGGAGCTGTTGACGGATATGGATATGTTTCACTTTTTTAGAAAGGGTATTCGTGGAGGAGTCAGTACTTGCGTCGGGCGAAAGGCTATTGCCAACAATAAATTTGCGGGTAACTATGACGCTTTCAAACCCACTTCTTTTATTGTGTATTTGGATGCCACGAATTTGTATGCCCATAGTATGAGACAGTTTCTACCGCAAGGTGGTTTTGTTTGGTTGACTGACGACGAAATTGATAGTTTTGACGTATTTAAAATTGTGGACGACTCAGATACTGGGTACGTGTTGGAAGTTGACTTGCGGTACCCCGAAAATTTACATGACGATCACAATGACTTTCCCTTTTGCCCCGAGCTATTGGTGCCTCCACAGGGAAAATTTAAAAATGCAAAATTAATTCCAAATTTGTATGACAAACACAATTATATTATTCACTACAGAAATTTGAGGCAATGCTTAGAGGCTGGTTTGATTTTGGTTAAAACACATAAAATACTTAAGTTTAGACAATCTCCTTGGCTCAGATCCTACATCGATTTAAACACAAAATTACGTAACAAGTCTGACAATGAATTTCATCGAAATTCATTCAAACTAGCTAACAATAGCGTCTTTGGTAAAACCATGGAAAACGTGGACAAAAGGGTTCTTGTAAAGTTAATTAGTCATTGGGAGAAAATTGGTAATAGAATGGGGGCAGAAGCTTTGATATCGAAACCTAACTTTAAAGATAGAATTCGGTTTGGGGAAAATTTAATAGCAGTGGAAATGAACAGAACATCGGTTTTATATAACAAACCCATTTATGTTGGTTTCTCAGTTTTAGATCTTTCGAAAACGGTAATGTACGATTTTTATTACAAATTTTTGAAGCATAAATACGGCCGTAATGTGTCTCTACTGTATTCGGACACGGACTCATTCATCCTGGAAATTTTTACTGAAAATTTTTACGCCGACATGCAAGAGCACCTTGATCTCTTTGATACATCAAATTACAAGAATGGCCTGCATGGAATTTCGATAACCAAGTCCGTTGTTGGCAAATTTAAGGATGAGTACGCTGGGGTGGCTGTGTGTAGCTATTACGGGGTCGGTGCAAAAACATACTGTGTAAACGCTGTTGGTAAAGAAGACAAAAAGGCGAAGGGAGTTAGAAAGAGTGCTGTTCGGAATCACCTCACCACCGAAATTTATAAATCTGTAGTCGAAAACAAGAGGGAAGTTGTATTTTGTCAGATGTATGTGTTTCGTTCCCGTTTACACACTATGTACACCGAATTAATGAATAAGGTTGCGCTTTCTTCGCGAGATGATAAACGCTTCCTTATTCCTAATACTACCAAAACCTTAGCGTGGGGTCACCGTGACATAGATGATTACAGTCGTCTAGACAACTTGCTGCGCATTGCCGAAACGATGGTGTAGCAATATGTTCGCGGAACAGTATTCGTTATTACTTAACAGCAGAGGTCCTACACGGCTTTCTTGTACTTTGTAGGTTTAGTTATTGTATATAGCAATTATAGTATAGGTTAAGAACACTAGCTTGTATGATAGAGGTAGTAAGTTAAATTTTACAAAAAATCTGATTGTTTGGGTCCGCATTACCAAGTATATTTGTTATTTAACACTGTAGTCACTCATGTTCAGCATTTACAATAATAAATTACTGTAAAACATAAAAAGTTTTTATTTAAAGAAAATAAATGGTAGTAAAACAAAAAAAGTGTTTTATTGAAAGAGTTCTATAGAATCATAATAAGTTATACAACATTGTTTTTGGATATCCAGGAATTGTGACGATTATCGAATCCCAACCACTTTACGTAAAGCTGATTACCCTTAATCTTCAACACCTTTTCTACCAGGTATACGTCAGAGTGTTTGGTTTTCTGTAATTCGTGCTCGTAAAATCCACCTTTGATTTCTTGCCCTTCCTGATCGGTGAGTCTGTAGGTGGTAGGATTTGTAAGTCGCACTGTGGCTATTTTGAATATTTCGTTGCTCCAGCTGGGTGTGTAGCCTTTGCTAAATATCGAGCGATATTTACTAATGCGTACAGAATCTCCTTTATGAAACTTTTGAGGTGTCGGATCTACAGTTTTTGTGTGGCTGTACACGGTGTGTAACAGACGTTTGGCATTTTTAAGATTAACTTCAGCCGGCCTCATACCTGTTGTCCTATGCCTGGTTGTGTTATATTTGCTTAAAAGTTGGGGCAGAATGTCCAACCATTTGTAGGACCCTTGCAAACTAAACTGCTTCCACATCATGTTCTTAAGGGTGCGGTTACATCTTTCTATGATGCTGCTTTTCATAGTTGAATACGTGCTGTAATGATTTATCTTGTAACGTCGCATCAATGCTTGAAAATCGCTGTTATAAAATTCTTTTCCCAAATCGGTTTGTACGTTTTTTGGAGATACCTTCATATTAGCAAGAACTTTTCGCATAGCTGCTGCTACATCTTTTCCCGTTTTCCGTTTTACCGGGAGAGCCCACAAGTATTTAGAAAACGCATTAATAACAGCTAAAATGTATCGATAACCTTTATTGCTTCGTGCATATGGTTGCATCTCCACCAAATCCGCTTGTAGTAAATCATGCAATCCTTTGAGAATCACCCGTCGTCTCTTGAAATTTCTTCGCGCTGGTTTGTGAAGTTCTGCAACTAGATCCTCCTTAGGACTCATTGCCGAATGTTGCTGTATCGACTGCTATGGGACATTTAAGCAGCAGTTGCACGTATAACTTAGTGTTTATGGATTCGAATTTCAGTTTATCTCCTCGCCGCAATGTCTTACCGACAAGCGTGTCGTGTTTGATGCCGTTGATGTGTGATACTACCAAAGGTCCGTTGACTTGAACACTTATGATCTCACCGATCGTTAAAGGAAAAATGTACTCATTATTACCGAAAATTTTGGAATATCCGCTTTCATCATAACCACGCCCCACTAGCAGCAGTGGTACCTCTATATGGAGTCGGTTTACATTTTGAACTTTCATAAAGATATGTTTGCGATGAGAACCGTAGCGCGCGCTAT
The DNA here is from genome assembly GCA_940337035.1 of Agriotes lineatus. Taxonomy (NCBI): domain Eukaryota; kingdom Metazoa; phylum Arthropoda; class Insecta; order Coleoptera; family Elateridae; genus Agriotes; species Agriotes lineatus. The sequence goes on from CALNHX010004325.1 coordinate 118,536, forward strand.
GGTAGTGGCGTCCAAATTTGTCTATGGGCATTACTCTATCGTCTAACACCTTCTGATCGTAATTCAATAGGTCCTCTGCTTTTGTACTCGTCTTAATGAATTATTTTTGCTTCTCGTAGAGCTTGGGTGATGCTTACGATTTCGTTGGAATGGCCGGTGTGCCCCGCTACCTGAGAGGCTAGTAATATGCGCAGACGATCCACTAATGAATTTGGATCTTTCCAAGGAACAAATTCCACTTTTTTATTGGTTACTGTTAATAACCCCCTTCCGGTACGCTGCACTCTCGATGCGGCTCTGGTAGGTTGTCTAATGCCGGAGGAGGTAGCCAGGGGGCGTACTATTTTCATATATTTTGAGCCGGCGTTACCGCTTATCCCTTGGGTTGGATCGTAGTTCTTACGATTTGCTGCGGACCGGTTCACTATGTCATAGTAATTTTCATGGTCTTTGGTTGTATAAATTATCGGTTTCTTTAAGAACATTAATTCGTAAAAGCCGGGGGTGCCTTTGTATACTATTCTATTTCCGTGATCTGTAATAACCATGTCCTGACCCTCAAAAGTAAGCTGTTTATTTCCAATTGCAAATTTATCAGTGTCTATGTCCCATCGAACTCCATAATGGAGATCGTACTTGCTCTCTGTATCTCGTATCATTCCCTCGATATATTTTCTAGCTAACCCTGAGAACTGTTCCAGGTATTCCCCTAGAACTTCCGGTTCCATCATTTGTCGCACGGTTTCCCTAGCCTCTGCTACCGAAGTTTCAATTGCCGCTTCTTCTTGAGCCTCCACCTGTTGCTCCTCATCCGGTAAACTCTCATACAATACTTCTCTGTCAAGAAATCTAGGTGTGGATGTTACCAACGCTGAAGTCGAAGGTCCGGGAATGGCAATGTCGGGGGTTGACGCTCGTACGGGGGTTTTACCATTTCTTGGACGGGGTAGGATAGATGGTGTGGACACTCGTCGTTTGATGGTTCTCAGCATAGGTCCTACTTCTTGCTGTATTGTTTGACCACCTTCTTGCTTGATGGATGTTAGCAATTCCGTGAGTGGTTGGGAAATTGGTTTAAATTGCTCCGCAAGAGCCGTCTGAGATTCGGCGATATCTGCTTTTAAAGTTTCATATTTCCGCCTGACAGCCTTTCTAGCTTTAATAAGATCGCTTACTAACCGTTTGTCCATGTTGCTATTACTGTCGTTGTTCGTAGACTAATAATTTGTACAGCAGTGGTCCATGCCTATATAGTGAAATAACTGTCAAACCCTTTTCTATAACGACCGGCGTTGATTTCGCTTTCTTTGTCGACAACTAAAAATCCATGATCTTTGATCCAACAGTGGGAACATAAGTTTTTAAACTTTTCGAATGACATGTCTGTGTTTACATGATCATCGTAAATGTGTTTAAGATTGGTGTGGTCTTGCCGGAATACGATTATGATATTCGCATTATCTCGTACCAGTTGTTTCGGGATTGATGAGTAAGTCTGACAGAGGTAAAAACAATCTATATTTCGATGACGTCCGAAACTAAAATAATCTCTAATTATGCTTTGAGTGTCGCATGCCACATCATCAAACACAATAACAGAATTTTCTTTCGCCTCGTGTGGTTTGATAACCTCACACCCCTCGCTGAATTCGTAGAATCCGATTTCTTTTAGTGACTTCAGAAGTATCTTCAGAAATTTGTATTTAGGTTGGTCAAGGGTTTTGGAATACAAATACAAGTTGTGAAACCGCACCCCATTGCGGTGCACCAAAAGACTGATCATCGCATTGGTTTTCCCAGAGCCGGAAGGACCAATGATCAACCCCCTTTTACATCCTATACCCAGTAAAGTGCCGTGTCGTCTGAACCTCTGTGACATGGAATTTACTGTATGATTTACTACCGGCAGCGAACATTTTTGTTTCACAAGTTTGACGTTCTTCATCGTTTTCGGACGGGGGCGAACTAGCTTCTAACCGCGCTGTGCTAAGTATATATCTACCCCTTTAAGCTTCACATCGTCAGTCGCTCTTCGACGAGCGTTTCTTTAAGATGAGTTATACTAGACGTAAAACTCGTAGTCGTCGTCGAATCGTAAGACGGAAAGGTCGCGGTTTGTTGAACACCCTTATTGACAAGTTGCCTTTCGAATTACATATACCAGGTTACAAGTTTTGCGGACCTGGCACTCGTTTAAACAAACGACTTTCTCGAGGTGATCGAGGAAGAAACCCTCTGGACGAGGCTTGCAAGCAACACGACATCGCATACTCACAATCCAGCAATCTTTCGACACGTCACGCGGCGGATAAAGTTCTTGCACAGAAAGCTTGGGAACGCGTTAAAGCAAAAGACTCTACTCTTGGAGAAAGAGCGGCAGCTCTTGCTGTTACAGGGATTATGAAAGGGAAAACCAAACTCGGCATGGGAGTCTCCCGGAAACGGAAGCGTACAGAACCCATTGCTGCTATGGAAACACCCCGGAAACGAAGACGTACACTACCTATTGCCGCGCAAAAATTTGGTACGGGGGTATCTAGAAAACGGAAGCGTACACTACCCACTGCTGGTGTGACGGTCCCCCGAAAACGAAGGCGTACATTACCTATTGCCGCACAAAAATTTGGTACGGGAGTATCTAGAAAACGGAAGCGTACACAACCCACTGTTGGTGTGAGAGTCTCCCGGAAACGAAAGCGTGCACTACCTATTGCCGGTATTGCGCAAAAATTTGGTACGGGGGTATCTAGAAAACGGAAGCGTACAAGGTGTAGTAGGCGTAAACGTATTGGAGGGGCGGTCGTTTTTAAATCGCGAAGGAAACGCCGAATTCGTTCTAGAGTAGTACCTGTTCCCAAGAGAGGAGGTATATTGCCGCTTGTACCCATACTTGCTGCATTAGGAGCATTGGGGTCTCTCGGAGGCGGTGCTGCAGCAGTCGCTAAAGCGGTTGGCGACTCAAAGGCTTCTAAAAAGGATCTCCAGGAAAAAGAGCGACATAACAAAGCTATGGAATCCATTGCTCGAGGAAAAGGGCTATATCTACGACCGTATCAGTCAAAAAACTACCGTTGAAGCTACCACGCCGAGCGTTGACGAACATCGATATTGCACAGTACGTTAAACGCTTAGAAATTCCCCATTTTAGGGGGATATTTATGCGAGATGCCCTACCTGACAAAATTCGTCAACGAGAATGTGGTGTTACTAACTTAGACGATGATGTTGGACCTGGCACACATTGGACAGCCTACGTTAAAGCTGATCGATTTGTTCTGTATTTCGATAGCATAGGTCGCTTACAACCTCCTCCCGAATTAGTAAACTACTTTCGCAGCGATGGTAGCAACAACACAATTATGTACAACTCTAATAGATATCAAAAACTCGCATCATACACATGTGGACATTTGTGTCTCAAATTCTTATATAACTTTGCAAAACCGCTTTTGTCGTCAGTTTAAGTGCCGCGCTTCATCATGTCCAGTATATTCACTCTTACGGGAAATTCATCTGTTCTTACTGCAAATTTTGACCCTCCCATTTTTTTAGACGATGGTAGCGAATACGTCTTGGGATTGTTAAGTTTCGAAACCTACTATACTATTCCAAACGTTAGACCTCCCAACAATGAATTTCATCTTGTTGGAGAACCTCCTATTATTATACCGGAAGGAGCATATGAAATTACCGACATTGCTGAATTTTTACATAACCAACTCGATTCTGATGTGGGTGTTAAACAGGTACTGCTACGCGGAAACAACAGCACCTTAAAAACCGAAATAAAGTCCACCGTTCCAATCGACTTTCAAAGCGACAATACTATCCGGGACATGTTAGGCTTTGAGAAAAAAGTTTATGCTGCAGATAGGTGGCACACAGCTGAACATGTTACGAAAATTTTGAACATCAACTCGATTCTTATTCATTGCAACATCTCCGTTGGTTCATATAAAAATGGTAAGCCCGGCCATATCATTCACCAATTCTTCCCCATAGTACCACCCGGGTACAAAATAGTGGAAACCCCTAACCCTGTCATCTATCTACCGATCAGCACGAAACAGATCACTAACTTAACTATTAAAATACTAGACCAATCGGATAATCCTGTCAGTTTTAGTAAGGAGACCGTTACGGTAACATTACATTTAAAGAAACTGTAATGGGTTTTCGATTCACCACTCCGTACCACCCCTGTATTACTTCCTATAAGAATCGTCGCCCACACCCTAGTAAGATCAGTACGGCTTCGTCCACCACGCAGCTAACTAAAGCAAACAGAGACTTCTTGCGGTCCTTAGGCTTTACAATAGTGTAATGAGTATTTTAAATATTGGAGAGCGAGTCCTCGTCGACACTTCTATCATTAGCAATCAATTGCACACACATCAACCGTATACAAACCGTTTTGACTATAACGATGAAATTCGAATTCCAATTCCCGAAGATATGTCAACTCTTCCCGGCCTGAGCTATCTGTACCTAGAGGGAAAGTTGCGGAAGGAAAACGGTGAAGTTACAACGGCTAAATTCCTTAACAATGGTTTGGCTCACTTATTTAGCGAAATCCGATACGAAATCAATGGCGTCGTTGTCGACTCTGTCACCAAACCTGGTATTACGTCTACTCTTAAGGGATATGTGTCCTACAGTTCCGCTGACGTTAAAAAGCTTCAAAATGCAGGTTGGTTTGCCGCCGGCGATCCTGCCATTACCGATCAGGAAGGTAACTTTAGTGCCTGCATACCGTTGAGAATGCTGTTAGGATTCGCTGAAGATTATGGTAAAGTTATACTTAACATTCGACAAGAACTCGTATTAATTCGCAGCAATACCGATGCCGACGCCGTATTCAGTGCTACCGTAGGGGAGACGGCTAAAGTTACGATTGACAAACTATATTGGAAGGTTCCTCATATCACTCCAGGTCTTGCTCAAGAATTAGCCCTGACCAAATACATCGATAAAAATATTGACACTCAAGTCGCATTTCGCAGCTGGCAGCTTCATATCATACCCGGTGTTCATGCTGTGACTCAACATTCTCACGCTATCGCTACAAGCACAAAATTACAAACCCCCAGATATGTCATCGTAGGGTTTCAATCAGGTCGTTCGGGGCTAATCGCTAAGGACAATGCTAATTTCGATAAAATTGGTCTTACTAATTTCCGAGTTTATCTGAACACCGAACGATTCCCATACGACAATTTACATAACAATTATGCACTCAATCATTACGCAACATTATACGACATGTATTCCAAGTTTCAATCATCTTATTATAGCAAAATCGATGAGCCCTTCTTCTCCCGCCATGACTTTGCAGACAAGGCGCCCATTGTTGTAATCGATTGTTCCCATCAAAAAGACTACCTTCATGCAAACGCTGTCGTTTTTCGTGTTGAATTTGAAACTTCCGCTAACGTGCCAGCCAACACAACTGCGTATTGTCTCGTTCTTCACGATCGAGTTTTTACTTACAACGCATTGTCAAAAGCAGTTAAACAACTGTAATTTCGCAAAACACTTCAGTTGCACCTCGACTTTTAGCGTAACTAGACCATGCTCCCTATACCTAATACGATGAAGATCATTATCGATATTCAAGGTTTTAAGACGTCCGATAAGCACTTTACCCCAAAAGAATTGGCCTCCTACGACGGTACCTCAGTATCTCACCACATTTTTAAACCCCCTTTCGCCCTCCATTCCTTAACACCTCATTTACAACAACAAGCCCACTGGGTAATGACTAATCACCATTGCATCGACTGGAATGAGGGATTTACTCCAGCATACATGTTTCCTGCAATCTTACGACGTCTTCTGCAAGGTGTCACCGAAATATATGTGAAAGGTCGAGAAAAGGCAACTTTTCTACGCCGCTTTACTACCATCCCAATCATCGAAGTGGAAGAAAGGCCGGCCCTCACCCCATCACAACCCGCTTGTTTATATCATTCCAAACCGATTTGTTATTGCGCTTTATCTAACGTGTATCATATTTATAATCACTACATAATGGAATAAAACAATCTTTTTAATTTTTATTGTTTTTATTTGTTTACAATATATACCGTTTAACTACACGGATTAAACATCTACGTACTAGTGGAAAAGCGCTCTACATAAATTGTTCGCCTATGTTCGGCGCACAAGACGTCTCGCAGTACTTCATCCATAGTAAGTATCCTCCGATGGAACCGCAACCTATCCACAGCTTCTCGTTCCCACCGTCCTCTCCGAGCTTCTCGAAACGCATACGTCCACGTATGCAAATTGTACATCTTATTCTTCGAGTCGTCAAACTGCACGCTCTTCTTCATTTTCCTTCCTCTCTATAAAGGCTTTTACTTCACACATATGCCATTTTAGGCCAAGACTATCCATTAAATCTACAAGGAGGCCTTCATTTATGGCTCCGTCTAAAAATAGTTGACCGACAGCTGCACCGTTTTTGTACTGTTTTTCTTTTTTATACAACTCTTCGTCACTGAATCCGGAACGTCCTAACCCATATACGACTTCGTGCGACGCTTCGAAAGCTAAATCCTTTAACGAACTCACTAATCGTTCAACCGCACTAGGTACGTCTCTTGCAGCCGGTCGAGCAGCCTCTCTATAATTCATCCACATGACTACACTGCCAACTGACGACTCAGGGCTTCCACTTCGATGTCGCACTTTACCATAGAACTTGCGAACGTTAGCACTTCCACCATACACGCAGTCTTTTCAGAGTTCTCCTCCAGCTGATCCACTACAGACCATACATTTACTAAACAGTCTCCACAAAGGTTTGCTACACCCTTCACTATTTCTTTATAGAAACTCTCAAAGTGTAACGCTTTTAATTGTGCGAATCGCGCTTCCACGAGTTTCTGCAAGCGCCACAATTCTTCTACAGTTTCGCTCGCTAAACGCACCTCTGACAAGCCCACTTCCTCCAATTTGATTATTTTCCTTGTCTGGATCGCTTCAAATACAATGCTCTTCTTTCCTATTTCCAGAGCAGGCCACTCACCGTCGAGAGAATAGAAGTAGTTGGAAATCACTCCTTGATTTGCAATCAGGGCTGTCCACTCCCATTCATTTAACTGCACCCAGTCATTTTTGGCACCCCGTATTATAATACTTGGGTTAAATTGCGAACTCCAATCAAACCCTACACTCACGTACTTAGAACTTGATTTATTTAATTTGTACGTCCTACTATTCAGAAGTTCTGGACAGAACAGTGGTTGCGGCTTTCTTGCTTTATTACTCTGAACTACCTCGATAGCTTTCAACAAGGCTTCCATTTCTGCACGACTATCGGATGCTACTACCCTTGCAGACTCTTCTACGCGCTTTTATTTTCACATTTCCAAGGTTATATGTGGTAGGAGGTGACCGTAAACGCAACCTTGAAGTCATGTTTACTGCACTACCTTTTTGGACTCAACAATTATGGGAACCTTGAGTTGAAATTCCACATATAACATATTTGGCTTGACTGCCCAAAATTTTAGCATATCACCCTTTTTTAATGTCTTCCCGATCATTTCGTCTAATTTATATGACCCCAACCTGTTGATATAAATTTCGGTATTTTCGGGATAAAGTAAGACGTTTGTTATTTCAGCTTCACGGAAGGGAATAGTATATTCGATGTCACCATGCGCTAGGATGTACCATCTATCATCATTGACGGCAATGGATACTAGTTGTAAATCTCGTTCATAATATAAAGGCTCGCTTAGCTCTTCAACCACAAACACCTGCGGGTGTGACGTGGAATTCGCATGCATATGTTTACCAAACTTATCGATAGGCATTGCTCAAGCGTCGAACTGGATATGAATACTGAAAGCGTGGGCTTCTACTTATAAAATATCAATAATCATAGACGTCGGTAGGAGTGTAATAAAACACAGACCCCTTTATATACATATATTTAATTAAGCCAACAATAAGTAATATACACTACATCCCCATCTGCTAGCCGAGCGAGAAAGCGCTGGATGGGGACCTCTACATGCCGCCGCCACCACAGGAATGTGTCACCCTCGTATGTGGTGGGTAGCGTCCTCAGGAGGGTCGACTGCCATAGGCGCTCGCTTCCCAGACTCATGGAATAGTCTATTGTTACGACAGCCTGGAGTTGACGAGCTGATGGAGGTCTCGGTTCGGAGGTGATGAAGTATTCAAACTCCTTGTAAAATGTAGGAGCATCTTCAAAGAGGGCATCAACAACAATATCAGGCATGATGACTGGTAGCCGTGGTGGAAAAACGTTACGCTTTATATGTGAATCTCAAGGTAAGACCCTTGACCTTCTACGTTCCCATCCTTGACTACGCACCTATATTAAGTTGCCTGTTTTCCGTAACAGTCATCATAATCCTCCAGCACCTACCATAATCATCAAGCAGCTATGGCAACTAACTTTAAGAATGCAGAACAATTTTACCGTCATTTTCGCCGGTTTTTGGCTAGTTGCCCTCCAGCATCCTCTCAACGGTCTCTCCAGGCAGTGGTCACAATGGAGTACGCCTTGAACCTACAAGGAGAGACCCTAGCGGAGACGACCACCTTACGGACGTGGCCTGCAGTCTTCGACGGATCGTCAGCTGTGTGGTGGCAGACCAACATCTTCAAGCCAGTGGACCGGTACCTAGGCCTACTGGAGGATGGGGAAGTTACATATATAACTTATACTTGGAAATAAATATATTTAGAAATATTTCTGTGGTTTTATTTTAAAGTTTCGAGATTGTGACCTTGAATTGTAGAATATAAAGCTTTCACAAACGTGTGCGTAGTTAGTTGCCATCATGAGCTCAGAAGCTCGATATCCAGAATTTGGGAGCTACTCCAAACGGCTACGAACATTCGGCGATTGGAGTCGAGGTCAAACTCCAGAATCGCTAGCAAATGCCGGTTTCTTTTGCATCAGTGACACGATTAATTGTGTACAGTGTTTCTACTGCGGAGTTCAAATTTCTGGTTGGGAGCGCAATGACAAACCCCTATCTGAAGACCTCCGTTGGTCACCCAACTGCAAAATTGCCAAGGTCTACCAGCAATTACAAACCATCGAAGACTTGACTTATCAACTTTTCGATGCGTTGCATGTTTCCCCAGGAGTAGATGTGGCTGGCAACAATGGAACGGGTGCGGCCGACAAAACAAAAGGTTGCTGTTGTCATAAGTGATGCAAAGTGCGGCGCCAAACCATTCACTAGTTGCCATCGACTTGTTGAACATGCTACCAATACAATTTTTGGTTGCTCTCGCTGCAGTTCATGATGGGATTCTCTACGTCCTTCAACCGCCGCGGTGCAGTTCAGCTTCTTTCGCCTACAATGATGGAGTGCACAACGTGACGTGGCGTAAAATGGATACCAGTTACTTGACAACTATTTCCGTTTTTAAAATACAAGTGAACAACTTTACTGAACATAACGTTTTAACGTTCAAGATAAAATACCATTTCCCTTCATATGCGGTAGATACGAATTGGCAAACGATTTTGCTAAAAAATAAACCTGATGTCTTGAAGAAGCTGCTCTCGCCCACGGATAATTCCTGCTGTATATCTACTATTGTTTTAAGCACTATTTTATTCGCTCTAATGTGTATGTCTGTAACGTATTTCTTAATCTGTTGGTATTATAATCATTTAGTCTAGCCACTACTGTAATTACTCTTTGTATGTGCATCTTAAATATAACTTTTTTTATTAAATTATGTGTATCTTTCACTCTACGAAGGTACTCTGGATGAGTAACCAAATATTCTATCAGACTCGATGGTCTAGAGGTAAAGATACCCTCGGCTGCAGATTGCGGATATACGGGGAGACCTAGGTTCGAATCCTAGTCGAGTCATAATTTAGACATGAAGTATCCTAGGCGTTTACTTCATGCCTAATTTTTTAAATAAATATGTTAAGCGCAGTCTGTTCTAAGCACTACTTAACTCTTTCTATGACCTTGGCCGTAAACGCGATCTTGACCTTGAATTTTTTTAAAGTAGCTTCAACCTCGAACGCGGGTTTGACCTTGAACGTGGCCTCGCTCCGAACGTGGCCTCGCTTCGAACATGACCTTGGGCTTCCACGTGGCCTCGCCTTGCATGTGACCTTGGGGTTGAACGTGGCCTTGGCCTTGAACTCAAGGCCAAGTGGTGGGGGGAGGTTCCAGAACCATCCACTTCCCTCTACTAATAAATTCTGATAAATTTAGAGGATTACCATCATACGTTGGTATTTCAGAAATCATTCGTACAGAAAAACCTGGTGGGAATAAATCTGCCATGTTTTGATTTGCTGGTATATGATTTAATATTAAACGTGGTGGTCTCAGCATAAAAATTCACTATTATTTTTAACGATTGATTTTTATGTTAGTAAACAATATTATTCTAGGGGAAATTTAATACTAGGGGTGTATAGAAACCTACGCACAAAACGCAAGCACAAACACAGATTAAGCACACAAACTATGTGCGGTGATTGGTCAAGCTTACTACGTTTTGCCTGAACTTATAAATAAATATTTAAAACTATGTTATTGGGTTTATAATTTGTTTAAAAAAACACACTTTAATACGTGAAAGGTTGCTTACTTCATATTTGTAGTTGATGAACGTGTAGACTTCCTCTGGATTGGTCGTACAGTTGATTCGTAGTTGATTAAAGATGTAGACTTCCTCTGGATTGGTCGTACAGGTGATCTCGATGATCAGGAACTCCTCGATGGAGCAGGTGTCTCCAATAGACTGATGTCTTCGATAGACTGGACCAGTAGTTGGCGGTGCTTCTCCTTGGCGATGTTTGTCCTCAAAGTTGCGTTGCTTCGTACCGGTGTTAAGTTTGTTTTAGGAATACTTGGTTAAGTATTAAAATACACAAAAGAGCGAAAAAAGAAAAAAAAATTTTTTTTTCAAAAATTCGTAGTGCCCTTTTGCCAAGTATCCTACCGACTGCGCCAGTTAAGTTGCCAATCGTGGACTTAACGAAAAAAAACTTTATTTATTTTACTACACAAAAGCTTTAATTAATGTAGGAGTTACAAATTTTAAGAGAGTAACGTTCTACAGGACACAAATCTATGAACGAACTCGAACAGGCTAATTTGAACTAACTCTAAAAACATACAACAGCAATATTTATAACATTTCTTATCTAAGGATGGAAATTACTGGTTTTCAATTGACGTCATGGGGATTTTACAGAATCTTATCAAATACAGCACATGACACGTTATCAGGGATGACACATTATATCAATAGCACATGACTCGTTATCAGAGATGACACATTACATTACTCGCGTCGTGTTGTGATTAGCAGCTTGTTC
>CALNHX010004326.1:0-129880 GCA_940337035.1 Agriotes lineatus
GTGTATTGCTACTATTTTTCAAAATTTACCATGACGACGAATTGCAGCTTGACTTTTTCCGGCAAAACAGTAAAACAACCCATTGCACCGGAGACAAGCAATCCAGTAAGATTTTCAAAATTGTATAAGCCGAAACACTCCAATTGGATGGCTTTCTAGATCCTTTGATATAACACACTGCAACTTCTTTTTGTAGCCCTATCTGAAAAATTCAATTTTTCAAATACCCAATTAGAATTTGGAAGAACAACGAAATCGAATTACTGAAAAAATTCAGGAAATCAATAATAATCCTGTCTGTTCAGAATTTTACACAAAAGGTTCAAAAGTGTTTAGAACGACAGGGTGGACATTTTCAGCATTTACTGTAAAATTTAGCTCTAAATAAATTATTAATTATCAATCTTTCGTCAAGAATACAAGTTGCGGTTATAACGATAACAGTAAGGGCATACTATCTTGAAGATTTTTTTTCGATTACTATTAATGGTCTATGCATTTCACACACCATCACTTATAATAATGCAGAAGACTAAAAACCGTGTTTACACAACTAAAAGTACTATGGTTGCATTCCACCATTTCTATTTTCGGGTTTTTGTAAACAAACTTCCCTTAACTTTTAATAGCGATATTATCAGAGAAAACAATTATTTATTATGTCTATTTCTTGTGTTTTTTAAAACTATTGACTCAGCTTCGAAGGCAAGTCCACTTTGGTTAATTTTCATATCTGCTTATTGAACGCTCCCACAACCTAAGCCACACTCAAACGCTAAATAGGCGTGTCCGTTGTATCATACATAACCTATATTTCTGCAAATTTTTATGCGTCGCCTTTCGTTTCTTTTAGCAGTAGCTACAAGTATTAATTCTATTAAATGGTCTACTGTGCATCAGATAATTGTAGTACAAAGCAAGGTAAGGGATTAGCGTTGTTCAGATTTCCCAAAAAGCAAAAATTGGACTCCGACTTATTCTTTACGGTTATGTGAGGTAGGTAGTTTTCAATAAACTTGTACGTACAATCTTATTGCTTCTCTCTTCTGCAGGGTCACTTTGAAGTATCGCAAATTAAAACTAACGCTGAAGGCATTACAACATTGTGGTGTTTTGTAGTTACACTGAATTGGAAACTATGGTTGTTTGTGTAACAGAATTTTAAAAAAGGGGATTACCACATTTTAATTCTTGCAGGTATTTATAAAGATAGGTACTCTTCAAAACTTTAATTAATTACAAAATATTACATTTTAGGAAACAAGTTACGAACTGCAGAAGACGTAGATAGAATTGTAACATCTCAGCTGTCATTTGATGATTTGAATGTCTACGTATCAATAAACAAATTTAGTGCTATAGTGGGCTAACTCATGACCATACAATTGTTGAAATATTGCGATTTTGTTTCTGTCGTACATTATTCAAGTTTTTCATGTTTTGTTAAGAATCGGGTTGGCGTTGTCAGGGATATGTTTACAGCATGTCAATTGTTTCCGATAACTGTCAGTATTAACTGTTAATTCTCACTTCCGTGCCAAAATGCTGATATCTCCAGTAAGATGTGCAAAAATGATCGATTTATGTTGTTACAATCTTTAAGAAATCGCACTGCAACAGCTACAATTACTGCTAATGAACTGGCTGCTGTCAGAAATGTTCAAATATCGTCACGTACAGTTCAGCGACGACTTCACGAAAACAATCTGAAACCATATCGGGCTGCCATTGGTCCAAAACTTTCAGTACGCCACAAACATAATCGACTAAATTTTGCTAGAACTTACCAGAACTGGGGGGATCCCGAATGGAGATGCGTGTTATGGATAGATGAGTCTCGATTAGTTTGGATGCTCCAGATGGTCGTTCACGGGTATGGAGAAGACCAAGAGAACGCTATACTGCTTGTGCTATGGCCACAACTTCAAATTTTTTTGGAGGTTCGGTAATGGTATGAGGAGGGATTTCTTCAGATGCGCGCACAGAGCTTCACATCTGTGATAGAGCAGCCCTCAAAGCAGATAGGTACATTATCTTGAGGAATATGTTGTTCCGTTTAGTCATTTTGTTGGTGAGAACTTTCGTTTAATGCAAAATAATGGACGGCCACACGTAGCCAACATTACTCTGCAATATCTAAACGAAGTTGGAATTACACCTTTGGATTGGCCAGCCTGCTCACCAGACCTGAACCAGATAGAACACGTGTGGGTTCAACTGGGAAGAGCAATTCGCACTCGCCCTAATTGGCCTCGGACATTAGGATAGGTTACCACAAGAAAATCTTGCACAATTGATCAGCAGTATGCCTAAACGTCTAGAATGTGTAATTAGAGCTCGTGGCGTAGAATTAACAGTTAATACTGACAGTTATCGGAAACAATTGACATGCTGTAAACATATCCCTGACAACGCCAACCTGATTCTTAACAAAACTTCATCAAAAACTTGAATAATGTACGACAGAAACAAAATGGCAATATTTCAACAATTGTATGGTTATGAGTTAGCCCACTATAGCACTAAATTTGTTTATTGATACGTAAACATCGACATCAGAACATGGAACATGGAAACGAACAAATACTACCATCAAAACGAAAGTACGCTTATACCGAACGCTGATCCTTCCCATTCTTCTTTATGGATCGGAAACGTGGACATTGCTCAAGTCGGACCTTGACAAGCTTGAGGTCTTCCAAATGTGATGCTTGAGGCGACCGCCTTCGAAACGAAACAATTACAGGAAGATGTGATCAACAAACACTAATAGGAGAACAAATACAAAAACGTCGACTACGATGGTTCGGACATGTCTGCCGAATGGATGATAACCGTTTGCCATGTAAACTTCTTTGGTAAGACCGTCCGGCAGACTGGAGAATTCAGCGATTGACACCGAAAAAAACCTGGCTAAAGAATATCGAGGGCGACTTAAAGAATCAGCGATTATCGGTTATCGATGCCCAAGACGTCGGCAAGAATGGAAACGCATCGTAAATGGAGTTCGAGACCCAGCGGCACCGACAGCAGCGTATTCGTTGCGGGGACGACCCGCCCGGACCGCCAGCAAACGGACCAAAGAAGAAGAAGAAGACTAATAACAATAAAGAGGGAAAAATACATTCGACGCAAAATCACAATTAATTTTTTCAGGTGCTTACTGTCACAGTTTCTTTACAAGTTTTAATTGCTTTTGTTTTAAGATACAAGGACAGTTGGCGCTCACAAATAGAGAATGGTGAATCATACTTTAGGTTACAAGGATTGTCACAGAAAGAACACATTTTCTCTAAAGGGACAATATGAAACAAAATTAAAATGTCTGTTGTCATGGTATTCGTAAAATAAGTTCAAAGACTGCTAAATACCGATGGGGCCACAATTATATACAGAGAGATAAAAAAATAAACCAATTAGGGCAGGCTGTGATATGTGTTATACGATCGGCAGTACTGAAGTGTATTGTCAGTCTATGTCAAATTCGAGATTAGCAGGTTAGGTTTTGTTCGTTGTTTGACACAGACTGACGTAAAACTTAACCTGCAAATCTTGAATTTGACATAGACTGACAATACACTTCAGGACTGCCAAACGTATAACACATATCACAGCCTGCCCTAATTGGTTTTTTTATTGATTTGTCTGTATACAGTGAAATCTCCCTTGGGCGGATACCAACGGGACCTACTGAAAGTGTCCGTTCAAGAGGGGTGTCCCCCTAAAAGAAATACGAAAAAAAATCGGTTTTTTAATAAAAACTGTAATTAAAGAAATTGGGACATTTAAAACGTATATGTATGTAATTTTTTTTTAAAATAAACAAAAAACTTACAACTTAAGGAAAAAATAAGGATTTGTTACCTTACAAAATACTACTACATACAAAATACTTTCTTTATGTTTAATTATATCAGCAGCTTGTGTTTTTCCGATATCAAAACGCTTGGATAAGTTCCTTACACTTAAATTTTCCCTCTTGTGAACTTCAACAATCTCAATTTTTTGTTTAAGCGTGAGAATTTTTATATTTGGTGCCATTTCTACAATGAATGTGTCCCCCACTGTGTCTTTTCCTCATAGACGTCAGACTAATCCTGAATCCCCGTGTGTACCGAAAGATTGAAGTCGGCGAATCCCCGGTTAACTCGAGAAAGTTTCTCAGTGAAGGCAGGCAGCGAAGTTGGTGCGCGGCACTATTGAGAAATGCAAAAGCGACACTAGCGACAGAATAATGAAACAAGGCGTTTATTTTTTTATTTTGTTTTTTGTCTGTTTAAGAGAACATTTTCTTGTGTCCGCGTCCGTTCAAGAGAATGTCCGTCCAAGAGGGAATTAACACAATGCAAATTATATGAGAGTCGGTCGGGACCATGAGAAACTGTCCGTCCAAAGGAGGTGTCCGTGTATCCGCGAAGGTGAATTTTACTGTAATAGCAATAAGATAACATGAACAAAAAAATAACTCGTATTGCTCGAGTAAGAAAGAGATAAACATAATAGCAAATATTCGAGTAGGCCTGACGCACATTTAATTATGGCAGATGTCAACCACACATGCCTACTAAAATAATTTTTTTTCGTATGGTCATCTCTTACTTACTCAAGCATTCTATTTTGTTGTTCATGTTATCTCATGCTGTTATATATAATTATGGCCCAATCCGTATTACAGCATAATTTTCATTTAGAGTAATGAAATAGTATATTGTAAGTTAAGAGCTGAAAGTGCATTCTTGCCGCTTGCGCATGAAAGCCGAAACCAGCAATCATGCAAAAGCAGCAAGCGCACTTTTAGCTCGAAACATATAAACCGTTCAATAGTTATTTGCCAGATAGGAGGCCATGTTAGGGTGATGAATTTCACCCTGTAAATATGCTGTCAGTCATTAACAAAAGTTAGGTTATGCTCATTTTATATAAAATTATAATTTTATGTTAATGTACAAAACGTGGTTGCCAGATTTGGTTTTGGATTTTGTGCCACTTTTAGTATTGGTTAAGATAAATTTCATGAAAGACAAATTGTTGATTCTGAATACGTTTCATACTTTGTTGAGTAGGCATAATGGTATAATGAAAGTCGCTTTTTATTGTAATTATAAATTGTATACAAAAATATTTAAATATTACAATTTATGTATTTTTTCAGTATAAATAAAGCTTTTACAAGCCACTTTAGGCCAATTGCATAACAATGTGTCTCCATTGTCCCTTATTGATGATTTTATTTCTCCAGTCTTCTATTCCTTTCCTTGCTATGTCTTCCATTACTGCCTCCTTCCACCTATTCGTTGGTCGCTTCTTCTTCTAGTTTCTTGCGCCCTGCCTTCCAATACTATCTTAGTAGCTCTTCCATCTGGCATTCTCCATATATGCCCAAACCATCTTAACCTTCGAGCTTTAATGAAGTCTACTATATTTGGCTCTCCATATTTCTTTTGTACCTCTTCGTTTGTAAGTCTTCTCCAACCATCATCCGTCCGAGTCCCTCCAAATATTTTTCTCCGCATTTTTCTCTCCCACCTACTTATCGTATCTTGGTCTGCCACATTCATCGTCCATGTTTCACATGCGTACGTAGCTGTGGGTCGAATTACAGTCTTATAAGTCGTAGTTTTGCATTTCGCGACATTTGTCTTAAGGACATTATACTATTTAACGCGCCCGGACATCTCGTAGCTTTTATTAACCTTGATTTAATTCCTTGTGTGTAATTTAAGTTTTCAGAGATTAATGTTCCTAAGAAAGTAAACTCATTAACTTGTTCTATTCTCAAATCTTAATATTACGCCATTATTATTGATTTCTTTATTTTTTCCATTAGGTACTTCTTTGTTAAAGCTGCTGAATATTGTCCAGTGGAAGTTGAAGAATGGATTTTTTTTAAATATGGCCACAGAAGAAAATCACAAGGATTAAGTTACAAGAAAAAAATATAGGACCTATAACTCTTCTTTTACTAATTGCAGCCCAAACCCCGATTTTTTGTGGGTGAAGCGGTTCTTCAACATAAAAATTGGGATTCTCAGCGCTCCACATCCTCATACTTTGTGAATTAATATAGCCAGATAAATAGAAGTATGCCTCATCAGTAAAGAAAGTTTTCTCAAACGCATTATCGTTATTTCCTAAATTATTGATAAACCAGTTACAAAATTCCAATCTAACCGGAGGATCGTTTGGCAGCAGTTCCTGATACACTTGCAACCGGTAAGAAA
The DNA here is from genome assembly GCA_940337035.1 of Agriotes lineatus. NCBI lineage: Eukaryota > Metazoa > Arthropoda > Insecta > Coleoptera > Elateridae > Agriotes > Agriotes lineatus. Next base: position 6,222 of record CALNHX010004326.1, read on the forward strand.
AATAATGCAAATTGCTTCTTAATATCCTATGAGATGTTGAATATGAAACATTTAATTGCTGTCCTAAATGGCGAACAGATACGTGTGGTTGTTCTTGCACAATTTGTCTCGCATTGTTAACTACTTCTTCAGTGCGTATGTTGCAAATAGTATGTATCATTTTTAGGTCGTGGGCCAAAAGGTTTAATTTCAAAATTGTTCCGCCCCATAATATTTGTAATAGTTCTTTCAGATATCTAAAACAGTACAAAGCCGAAAATTAAAGCAACAATTAAGTTTTATGCATAAATACTTGCATCCCAAAAGTCACTAAGCCGAGCAAAGATTTCAGTTTCACTGAGGTCGGGCCTGTCAGCTTTATAATGCCTGTAAGCCTTTGTAATTTGTAGTTTTGTGTCACCTTTAATGACTTTTGGCATATTTATTTTAGTACTACAATTTGTTTGACAGATAGATATCCATGACGGCGATGTCCATACATATTATGCCTAGTGGCAAACAAAGTATGAAAGGACTGGCAACATTGCATGTTTAACCTCAAAATGTCAAATTAGACACTTTCGTGAGCCTCCTGTACATAACAGCTGCTTCTGACAAAGTGTCAGAAAGAGTTTCTAGGGAGTTTTAGTTTTATTAAACATAAAAACAAAATTCCATGTCTACCTACTTGGCAAATAACTATTGAACGGTTTATACATACTATTTTTTCGACGACTGAGCACATTATTAATGGAAAATATCATATTTCATTTTATTGCAAATATTAATTGACAATCAAGTTAACATTACTCGCGCAGTCTATTAGACATGTGACGCGATTATTTCAACAAATGATGGGCGTTGTCAAGGAAACATTCGGACGTGGCTACCTATTTTGTTCACGCGGAAACCCAAAACGCTCGGCGAGCGGCAAAAAGATGAAAACGCACGCTCAGCGGCAAATGTCAACTTTCTGTTGTCAAATGACAGTGAGAAAAATCTACTTTCGATGTCAGTCGTCGAAAAATATGTTTCTTATGGTTCTGATCCTGGCGGTTGAAAAAATTGTATATACACGGCAGGGCAGAACACCATTTTTCCCTCTGTGTATTTGTAGTGCTTGGCATCGCCCTTGAGCTGCAAACTCACATCTTGGGAAAAATTATGATTTTCTCTTCCTTATAATGTATTATTTTTTCACATTGCCATTGGTGACATTAAAAAAAGTGACGTTTTGATACTTTTTATAACTGCTCACAATCATATTGATTTCACCTAAAAATGAACTAAATGAATTAATAACAGATTCATCCATTTTCAAGTAAGCTCTATTCTATAATGTATAATGGTTAATTTATACAGGGTCCGGCAACGAAGCGGGGGTGGAAGATATTTCTAAAACTATGAGAGTTGCATAAATATTGTGTGTGTAAAAGTTGTAGGTACTAAGGTGGTGCACATTACTAAAATAGTTTTGATTATACAGGGTGTCTCTAAAAAGTGTGGCGGATCAAACTTACCTTTTTTTAAATAGATTTCCGTACTTTTAGGTAGCTTAAAAGTTTTGTATTGAAATACTCTTCATTTTCATATAAAGTTGTATGGGTCTAACGTCAACTGTTTTGGAGATATTAACAATTTTATGCAAAAATTGCTGAACTTCAGGAGGCTGCTGTAGGCGACAGAAAACAATTGAATGAAGGAAAACGTTACCAAAAAATTATGATTTTTGTAAACTATCTTTCAAGTGTAAAATGGTGGATCTGGGTATTAATGTTATACAGAGTGCTGAATATTTGCAAATTTAATTTCGATTTTTTTCAAATGGAACGCCCTATATATTTTTGTATTTCTGAAGAGCTCTTTTAATGAACTTTCCTTTCGATATGTTACTTCATACCTCTTAAGTTCCAACTGTTTTTCAGATATGCGAGTTTAAACATAAAAAACAATTTAAACCCCTTAAGATGCTTTATTTCAAGGGATAAAAAACAAACGCCTTTAAAATAATGATTTAAACACTTTAATTCTTCAAACCAAAGATAAAACCAAGCTTAAAATACAAAAATTGAACCAGAACTCAAAACTAGAAATAACCAATACGACCGAATTTTGAGATAGGAAATGAAGTGGAAGAAGAAAGCTCATTAAAAGTACTTTTTAAAAATACAGGGATATACAGGGTGTTCGATTTAAATAAATCAAACTAATTATATTTCAGATTATGAATTCTCTGTACAGGGTGGGCCAAAGTAGACGCTTTCTTATGGAAACTCATGTTCCTGTCAGAGATAGAAAAATTTTGACCAACGTCTCCCGAGCTCAAATTTTATGAAAAAGTTACTGGTGCAAACAGAATTTTGCTATCGTAAACCGTTAGGCCGCTAGGGGGCGTTTTTCAAAATTCGTCGATTTCTTTAAACCCTTCTAGCTTTTTTGTTTTTAGTAATAATTGATTTCTGTAAAAACTTTCTCATAGCAGTTTTTGGTGTAGAATAGGCTGGTGAATTTTGTTTTAATACAGGGTGATTCGTAAATTTGCTGCAACAAAAATTTTCTTATTTCTTATGGAACACCCGGTATATTTATACATTTTTTTGTAGTCCTTAAAATTCTCTTTTCAAAAATATATAATACTATATGTCTAAAGTTAGCATTTTACGGTATATTTGGCTTTAAGTTAAATAAACTAAAAATATCAAGTAGCCATTGTGTCATAGCGCCGCATGACCATTGTTTTAAACCAACATTAGCAATATTTATGAGTAAAACAAAGTTGGCGCTAACTAAATAAGAAAAAACAAAAAGCATATAGGGTTACAAACATTTAGAACAAATAACAAAATTAATAAAACATATTACCACCCAACGATATGTCCTTTTATAACATATGTTCAAACTGGGCACCGTTCTGATTAATACACAAGCGGCACCGTTGTTTGACAGCATTTGCAGCATTTCTTAGCTCAATGTTAGAAATTGTAGCAAATGCATTTTGCACTGCTTCCTCTTGCAATTCTCTTGATGTAATCGGTTGTCTATATGTCAAATCTTTAATTTTTCCCCAAAAATAGCAGTCTAGGGGTGTCATATGGGGGACTTCACTGGCCAAGCGATTGGTCCTTGGTTCCCTATCCACTCTTCACCAAACTGCACTTTTAAGTAATTAGTTGTAACTCTTCAATTATGAGGCGGTGCACCATCTTGTTGGAAGGTGGAAATTTAAATAGACACGGACAAAAAACCAGATTATGTTCAAATTCAAAAGCTATTTGACTAATTTGACAGCGGCCAACTTTGTTTTCCTCATAAATATTGCTACTGTTGGTTTAAAACAATGGTCATGCGGCGCTATGACACAATGGCTACTTGATATTTTTAGTTTATTTAACTTAAAGCCAAATACACCGTAACATGCTAAATTTGGACATATAGTATTATATATTTTTGAATAGAGAATTTTAAGGACTACAAAAAAATGTATAAATATACCGGGTGTTCCATAAGAAATAAGAAAATTTTTGTTGCAGCAAATTTACGAATCACCCTGTATTAAAACAAAATGCACCAGCCTATTCTACACCAAAAACTGCTATGAGAAAGTTTTTACAGAAATCAATTATTACTAAAAACAAAAAAGCTAGAAGGGTTTAAAGAAATCGACGAATTTTGAAAAACGCCCCCTAGCGGCCTAACGGTTTACGATAGCAAAATTCTGTTTGCACCAGTAACTTTTTCATAAAATTTGAACTCGGGAGACGTTGGTCAAAATTTTTCTATCTCTGACAGGAACATGAGTTTCCATAAGAAAGCGTCTACTTTGGCCCACCCTGTACATGATTCCGGTCGCCAGGAACCTTCCTGAAGTCTTGGATCATTTTCATACGATAGGTCCTCCGAAAATGAAGACAACATCAACTTTTGAGCTATGGTCGTCGGCAAAATATTTTTTTTTTTGGTTTTTTTTTTATAAATAACTGGTTCATAGCATTTCATTGTATTAGCGAAACGGAGTGATGCTGAGTATCGAAGTATTCTTGGAAAGCACGGAAGGGCGCTTTCCTTGGGTGGGGGGTACCGTATATTTTTTATTACAAAACAAAAAACGTTACAACAGACATATAATATATAATTATTTTAATAACAGGGTAGTTAGTTTCAAAAAGAAACATTAAAAACGAAAATATATTAGAAACAGTTAAAATATATAATAAATAAAAAATTACTTCGTAAACATAATCTACTTGCTGCCAAATTGTTCAAATTGAAAGAAATTCAAATTCGTGGCGGTGGTTCACATAGGTTGTTGCAGCAACTGCTATCGAGTGCAGTCGGAAATTTTTTCTGTCGGTAGTAAACCCAGGCAGTAAACGTCGGCTGTCGTTCCAGTTGGATGTAAATCTACATCGGTGGTATTTTAGTTTGGTGTCATATCATGTAATTATTACAAAGTGTTTAAGGTTGGTAGTAACCAAGTCGGTGGTAGTTCTAGTCAGACGTAGTTTTTTTTTATTTTGTGATTTTCCTAGACAAACGAAAATGTTTACCTAGACTTCCTAATTTTTAGCTAACCTGTATTTACATAATTCCAGTGTTACTAACCGCTGCCAAATTTTCCAGTAATGGAGAGCTAAAAATTTGAAAAAAAATTTTTTTTTGATAAATGTTAATAGCTCTGAGCGGATGGCCCCGCGAGCAAATGCTCGTCTCTCAGGTGGCCGGCCCTGGTTCGAATCCCGGCGGACTATAGAAGGATTTTAAAAATCGTACGCTCCCCGGCTACCACGCTAACACCTGTGGTAGTCGTTAACCCCGAAATAAGGAAACTCTTCCTCACTTTCGACAGGCAAGGCTAGCCACCTACCCGGCCTAAGGGCAAAGATGGCTCATAGAACCACTTTGTGGTTAAAAACAGGCCACTGGCCTATAATAAGCGGAAGAAGAAGAAGTTAATAGCTCTATTGTCCATTGATCTATTATTTTCTGTTTATATTTGTGGTACGAGGTATATAAAGCAGTCCTGCTTGGGCGTAATTATTACGCCCTCTCTTTACATCCTAGAGCATTATGGACTGCTTTCCAACCTTTTACTTAATGTTTGTAACCCTAGGGTATAAATATCTTCATAATGCCCTTGGTACATAACTAACTATTATTATCAACCTGTTTAACTGAAACTATTGTGCATTGTCTTAATCGAACGCTGAGAGATCGTTTATAGTTTTTGTAATTTTTGTGAATTTTATCTAGATTCCCTAGAACGTTGACGACACTGGTGGTAATCCACATCGGTGGTAGTGTGCTCTCAACGCCCATTGGGGTTTTCGAACTACCCATAAGCCATGAGCATAATTTTTTTTACAATTGTCGTTTTTTACTCAAAATTCCACCCCTAAAAATCTGCGGCCCTGGTTATGATGAGGCTAGTCAGGGATACAGATCATAGTTTTTATATTTTTCTTTTTTCTCCTCCTCCTTCACTTAGGTCAAGCCTGTTTTTCTTTAAAGACAACTTATACATACAGAGTGATTAATAAGTATATGGTCATTAAATTAAATGGGGTATACTGACCTCAGTAGAAGTACATTGCACTAAATATTAATCGCTTATGTAAAAATCGCATTAGAGGCTGATGCAAACTTTTGAGAACCAGGCATGAATACATTAACCCAGTGGCGTAGGGGGGATATGGCTGTTGATCACCCCCTCCCCCCCAGAAGCTGTAGGAATAATTAAATAAAATTCGTCTTAAACAAAAAATCTAAAATTACAACTATCAAACAATGTTGACATTTTCAGTCTGTTTTGAATGAGTGAAGTCATCTGTTTTCGTAAACAAGGAGCGAAAAACGTTTATGTTCTAGAATGTAATAGTTATTTGAATACCTCGGCCGCGAAATGACTGTTTGGCGTATGGAGGTATGTTTGGCTGGCGAGACGAAGTCGAGTTCGCCAAATTATTCTGAGAAAGTCAAGTCATTTTGCGAACGTGGCATACAGAACATTTTTTGTGCGATCGCAATGTATTGCTATGATCACATTTTAGTAGCCTTATATGTCAAATAATAATTATTAGTAATTTATAACATCGCCAACAAAAAAGATATTTAGTATAAGAATGTCCAGTAAAGGTAATAATTTAAATTTCAGATTTTGTTATAAAATAGCGTAGGCCTTGTAAATAATTGATAGTATGATGTTTTTAGAATAGCTTTGTCTTTGTTCATAAACAAATTAAAATCAGAGTAGGCTTGCCATTTCAGGCAACTAAAACAGAAACAAGACAATTGGGGTTGCTTCTTCAAGAGGGTTAGTTGAGTTTTTACCAAGCTCCCCCAATATAAGCGATTTTTATGTTCTGTTAAATACCCAAGTTGACTAGAAGTGGTGTTTTATTGAGAGAGTGTGTCCTGGGGGATTTGTGGAAGTTTTCCTTTGAAATTGGGCTTTAGCCAACTAGATACGAAACATCAATTTGGTTCACTGCAAGCCAGAGTATTTCAAAGTGATTTCACGGAGGTGCAGCCAGTTTATAAGTGCTTGTACAAGTGTATAAGCGAGCAGTGTACGTGTAGTACAGCGGAGCCCTATAATAAGGCCCCCAGCTTCAGTAAAAGCGATTCAAAAGGTCATAGAGGTTGCAGCCGACATCCAGGTGGGTTCGCGTCTAGATTTGTGCCTTGCTAACAGCAGACCGACAACGACATCCTGTTGAGAGCATCGTGGGACATCCAGGTCCAGGCAAGTAGCAAATGGTGTCTTTTGTGATTGTGTTCGATTTAATTAAGAATTCGGCGGTTGTTTATGTATTGTCAAGACCACGAAACCATCTTGAAATTAATGTCATTCCCATGAGTTAGAAAATACTAAGCTCGTAATATCCCATCAGTTAAATAGCGGACATACAGAGTGTCTACAAATAAATGTGTACTCAGACTTTTTAAAAATTGTGCAAATTATTAATAGTTTAACATTTGGATGTAGCGACCTAATCCTGTAGACAGAGTCAATTAATTAATAATTATAAATAAGTAGTATAAACAAATATTAGCCGGGCACTTTACAAAACTTGATATAATTTATTAAAGCGGATTTAAAGTAATTTAATTAAAAGAGCCCATTAATAGTACAACAGTATAATATAATCAAAAACTTATTATCAATTTTGTGCCGATCAGTTTGCAGCCGCGAAATTCGTTTTCGCGGCCGTTAATAACAACGGCCGCGAAATGGCAACGGCCGCAAAAACGAATTTTGCAACCGCAATTACGTCCGCAAAAATTAACTTTCCTCCACGGTTGCACAAAAAAGTACTTGCGTCCAGGTTCGTTTGAATTAATTTATTGAATAAAAATGATCAATATATTACCAATTTCTTATTTTAACTTAAACACTTAGTCACACTATCGTTAGCTAATTAATTAGTGTCTTACAATATGTAAATTAAGAGTTCCAATGTCAGAATGACATAAATTTTATAATTACTTATTTATAAACTGTCAAATAAATTCATGTTGACGGTTCTACAACTTTTATTTAAATTTTGCTTAGTATTAATGCAATTTTCCAAAAAATGTTTATACCTCGAATGCGAAATGCTTTTGCGTTCTCAAATGTATTTTATGTATGATCGATCAATAATAGGCGTTTTTAGATTTCATTTTTAATCTTTATTCCTGCTAAAATAACGTCAATGTGCAAATGCCATTGCTTGTCAAGCTGACATCCAGACTCCGAGTGTACCGTGAAGTAATTTATGGCCCGCCTAGTATTGTTTAGCGGGCCGTAAGGTAGTTGATGGCTTTGGGCTATAAGGTGATACATTACGCCTTCAAAGATATGGTATAAAGCGGCCAATTCCGCCCCATCGTACATAAAAAAATTTTATCGCCCGTTGACGTCGTTCTAGTTGGTATTCATAAACACGTTTTAATAAAAACAATAGTTACAAAGATACTATTCAGCTAAAATAACTATAAGAATTGCCCTGTTTTTATTGACAACGGTATTATATAACCTGATGGTTTTCCTTTTTAAAATAAATTTCGAGCGAACATAGAGTTTTTTATGCACCTCAGGCGTAACCAGCGTCTTTGGCCGTTGTCGTGTTACAACTTTCACGCTGGGAATCGAAAACGCTCCTTTACATGATAACTATTTTGACTTGCATTCGGTTCGCCAGAAAATCTCTCATTTTCGAACGCAAAAGTAGCATCTCCCAATATAGATACAAAAATAACTATTAATGAATAATTGAATTTCAATTGTTTCAGTTCTTATTATAATTGAGTCAGTTTAAATGCAATTACTTAAAAGATTGCAAAAACATTTGAATAAAGTGGCGAGAAGAAAAAGGTACGCAGTGCCGCCGTTCGGCTGTTTGTCTACGAGCGAACTAGACAGACATTGCTAAAATAGTGTAACAGCGACGTGTAGTAAATTTTTCTTCTAGATCACCTCCCAGAGCAAAATCTTATTTACGCCACTGCATTAACCTAATGCACGAAACGTGATTGAAATATATGTTTCATCAAGATATGTGAGTAGTGGTCTTATATACTTTGGTTTTACTTTCCATGGATATCTACCTGTTTCTTTATGTTACGTCCCTCAAGCACCCAGAGATTATAGCCTCTTTATTGGTTTGGTGTTGTACTTCTTTGAATGTATCTCGTGTGCTGGATATGTTGATGCCTAGATATTCAAATACCATGGTTTGTTGTATTATTTTTCTAATTTGCACCGTAATGGCTCTCGAGATGCTGTCAAACATTTTGTTTTTCCTTGAACACTTCCATGTTTAACATTTTTGATGTTACAAATGATGCAGCATTCTTTGTAAATCGCCCTTGTTATCGGAAATCAAAACAGTATCACCACGATAATATATTATTTGGATTTGTTTTTCTCCCATTTTATATCACCTAGTAACACTGTCTATGATTGTATCCATCATCACATTAAATACAATAGGATCGAGCGAGTCTCCTCGACGTATTCCGGTGTTCACTGGTATGTATGTATTATCGGTAACCTCATTTTACCTTACGGTGTAGAGGCTGGTGTTTTATACGCTTGCGTCTGGAGGTACAATGCTCAACTTGCCCCGGATTCGGGTTACAAAGTTGGAGTACGCCTTTGGCGCTTGTGCAGCAACCATTGTGTGAGGTGTGTATCATGGTGATGTGTTGAACTTGTTCTGTGGTTCTGAGTAGAGCACAGTTAATTTGGTGCCCAACTGTGAAAAGTCTCACCGATCCCGATTTCAATCGCCTGGGCTGCAGAAAGATTCCGGCCTACGCAGGATTCCAATCGAGGACTTGGTTAATGCAAGCCTAGCGCCTTCCCAACTCCGCTACTCGGCTTTAAAATTATACCTTTCATTAAGATCAAATTCGCATATTATTCTGACAGCAAAAATTCATCTATAATGCGTTTGTATATCCGGGCATTTAAATCGCCCGTTATTATGATATATTCACCTTTTGGTACTGCACCTATTTAATTTTGTAGGGTTTCGTAGAAATCCTCCCTCTCGTTTGTAGGCAAGAGGGGCCAGTGAGCTACTAAGTTCACCCCCCCCCCCCCCCCGATTGAATTGTTTTTATATATTGATGAAATATCCTTAGCAATATTAGGAATCGATTTGTAGTCATATATTTTTGATAAAACTTTAAGATAATAAAAGTTAAGTTTGAAAGTATCACTGGTGTTTATTCTCTAGAGGACTGTGAAATAATTTGTTTTCGTTAAAATGATATATAAAAGTATAACATCTATGCCGGTAATGTATAAGGGTAACTGTTATATATTGGGCCAAATTTCACGAATATAGTTTTATTTGGGGGGAGGGGGGGGCACCGTGTAATGTATTATATTTTTATATATGAATATAGTACTATACACATATAAATTAGCAGTATTTAAAAGTTGAATAATTTTTAATATTTACCTATTTAAAAATCTGTAAAGGGGTTTACACGGAACCTCCCTCGCAAGTGCGGTCACAAAATAAATACAAATATCTTAACGTTTCTAAGAATACTGAGACAGGAAAAGGATACAGTTAATAATGCACATACATCAATTTGCAATCAACAAAAAAACTACATCCGGTGGGATTCAAACTCGCAGAGCTTGCGAAACCGATTGCTAGCCAGATGCTCTAACCTCTGGCTCGTACACACATTATATTCGCTTACGATTGCATCATAAGGGACACGGTAATGAACAAACATGTTTATGACATGATAATTTTTACAACTAACACATGAGAACAATTTTTTAAAATTGTTGTTGAAATGCCTGCGATATTTTCTTTATATGAATAGATCTTGGGAAGAGCTTTAAAACTATACCACGCACAGTGCGTTTGAACTCACGGTTGTCAGATAAAGCGAGATATTGTAAAGAGTGTTTATCGGATCACCAGAAATCAATTTTTAAAATGTTCAGTTGACATCACTCCGATATGTTCTTTATACTCTCCGAGAATTTTAAAACGCTATCACGCACAGTCGTTTTGCACTCACGGTTGCCGAGATAGACCGATTCAAACCCAATTTTTTTTATTAATTCCCAGCCGAGGGCGAATGCGCACATTATGTATTGCGCAATACGCGTGTTTAAATTTGATTTAAACACACATACATTTTAATAACAAAATTTACGAAATCCAGTCAGAAGTTCTAAATGTACTTCTGATTTCATAAACAAGCAGTTTTAACCTCTAGTTTTACTTCATAATTTCGCCAGTTTATATTTAATTTAGATCTGTTTAATCTTGAATTAAACAGGCAAATTTCAGTTCACATTTACGAAATATTAAAAACCAATCTTGTTTCGCAAGCATCAAGTTTAAAGACCGGAGCAAACTGCAACTTAGCATTTCACGCCGTAAGCGACCTACTAAACCCAAGTTCACCGCTCTGGCTTGCAAACACACACGGAAATGCAATCCGCTTACAGTGCTGAATTGCTACTTCGTACCTTTAAACGCGCTCTAGTAATCTACACAATAATTGAACTTTGATATGTTACTTAGTTAAACATTCTTGTTTTGTATAAATAGAACGTTTATTTTCGTAATAAAACAATCTGCATCTAATATCTGATTCATTCACTACGTCGCTACCCTGCTACTAAGCCATAATATCATTGGGACTTCAGGCTGCGTCTCTCAGGGTAGTTTACTGTCGTCCCTTTTAAGTACCATTGACTACATTGGTTTAAAACATAAATGCAGTCTCATTTATGTGCTTAAGAGATAGAACCAGCGCAAAGCAACGAAACCTGATCAGCCTGCAGGCAATTCTGTTCACGCGGGTTGAACTACATGCTGTTTACGGATATGCTAACAAGATGAATCTTTAGCATGTATTGTTAACGATGTAACGATTTCAATTGGGACCTACTTTTGTCATCCGCGCTGTTAGACGTAGTCCTAGGTCAAAAAATCGTTAATACAGTAATATTTTGACAATTTTTAACATATTATAGGGATAGGTGCGAGTTGCAAGAACTTTTCTAACTTTTCCCAATACCTTTTATTATTTTTTCGTGCTTGGTGGCCCTTGGGAGCCCCTTTTCCGCACCGCAAGGTCTGCGGGGGTGTTATTAGGGGACATATTAGACACTCATCAAGACCGATTATATACTGAAAAAATATCTTTAGTGACCTAACATCATTTTTTAAATCAATTTATTCTAGCCCGTAAAATAACATTGCAATTATTCAATTATTTTCTAATATTTATTTAATACACTATCCGCTAAACGTTAACATTATTTCTGTACAAATGCGAATGCATTAAAAAACTATCGGAATACGCTAAATCCATCAAGAGAGCGTAACAATATCATATAAAATCAGATAAATTATTTCTCGCTATTCGTTAGTTTTTCTAAACTAAACCACCAATATTGTTTTGTCCGAAAGCGCCTAGGACGTTGTGGATTATCTAACAAATCAATCATAAACGCATCCTTCACTTCATTCTCATCTAAGTCAGTGTTGCCTCGCTATGAGGAGCCAAGGGGTTATGGCTCTATGATAACAAATCAGTCTTCGAGATCTTTTTGTCTTGAAGGAAACATTTTTGTACCTATTTTTCATAATAATTCTTTTCATTTTAAAGCTTAAACAAAGCATAAGTCATTTTTATTTTATGAATCTGAACTGTAGGATCAGCGCTGCTAACTTTCACTGTCGCATTGGTCTAGAACGAAGCGGCTCCTCAGCTTTTCGACCGTTTTTAGACTGCAGCGGGGGCCAGCGGTAAGAAGTAGGTCAAAAGATAAGGATATTCAATGATAGCCACTTCCGCGCCGGCTTTCGAGCCAGTTCGGATAAAGCCTCGGCCTGGTACTTGCTATGAATTGTTATTTTAAGTATTCAATTTCAGTCATCATATCAGATACAGCGTCGCTACGCACTAAATCTTGCAATTGGTCAAGATGCTGCCTCAATCTGGGACTGCATTTTAAAAGAAATCGACCCTTCAATTAGAGACGTACTAAATAAACTTATCGTACAGAATTATAACGAGGCACCAGTTATGATCTCGATCAAATGAATAGAACTATTGAAGACTATAGTGTAGGCCGTGCATGAACTAGGCACTTTCTTAATCCTTAATCTTCTGGTGTATTGTTTATTTGTAAACAACCACGAACTGGGCACTCTTAATCACCCGACCTGAACTTTTGTGTATTTGTCATTAACCGGTAATTTTTGCATTTAGTAAAACCGGCAAAAGTGTTTTCTTATTAGAGGGTGGGAAGTTTATAAGTATTAACGAAACCGTTAAAACTAAATATTTCAAAACAAGAGGCCGGCATAAATTTTTAAAAACGAAAATTGATCAGGTTGATGACATTACGTTAAATTTCTGTTTTATTTTTATAAACAATAAATATCACATATTCTATTGTAATTACTGACTACTTACTAGTATTAACGAAACCGTTAAAACTAAACCTTTCAAAACAAGACCCCGGCATAACTTTTTAAAAACTAAAATTGACCAGGTTGCTTACATTACGTTAAATGTCTGTCTTATTTTTATAAACAATAAATAATACATATTATATTGTAATTACTGGCTAATTACTAGTATTAACGGAACCGTTAAAGTTAAACATTTCAAAACAAGACGTCGAAATAAATGTTTGAACACGAAAATTGATCAGGTTAATTGCATTACGTTAAATGTCTGCCATATTTCTATAAACAATAAATAATACATATTATATTGTAATTACTGGGTAATTACTAGTATTAACAAAACCGTTAACACTAAACATTTGAAAACAAGACGCCGCGCCGGCATACATTTTTAAAAACTAAAATTAATCAGGTTCGTTGCATTACGTTAAATGTCTGCCTTATTTTTATAAACAATAAATAATACATATTATATTGTAATTACTGGCTAATTACTAGTATTAACAAAACCGTTAACACTAAACATTTGAAAACAAGACGCCGCGCCGGCATACATTTTTAAAAACTAAAATTAATCAGGTTCGTTGCATTACGTTAAATGTCTGCCTTATTTTTATAAACAATAAATAATACATATTATATTGTAATTACTGGCTAATTACTAGTATTAACAAAACCGTTAACACTAAACATTTGAAAACAAGACGCCGCGCCGGCATACATTTTTAAAAACTAAAATTGATCAGGTTCGTTGCATTACGTTAAATGTCTGCCTTATTTTTATAAACAATAAATAATACATATTATATTTTTGCATGAAAGTCGTCTTTTTTTAACGAAACATCGTATTGGAAGTTCCACTTTTTTTAACCCAAAAAAAATGCTTTTTTTAACTATTTTATTGAAATGTCAATTTGACAGTTGTCAGTTCCGAAGTCTTTTTCGACTAAATTTTGACCAAGAGATCACTCTGCAAAAAAACTACGTGTACAACACGTTTTGAGAGTCCTTTTTTTAATTCATTTGCTTGATTAACTCGGGCTTCGCCCTCGTTATCAAACTGCAAATTCATTAAAAAAAGTATGACTTTCAAAACTACTTGTACAAATTACTATTGTAATTACTGACTAATTACTAGATCTATATAGTTTTTATCTAAGTGCTTTGACAAATATTAAAATCATGTCTGTGTAAGTGTAAAGAGAGATTTTGTTTTACATAGTAAACCACAACTAATTTAATCATGGTTTTACGGAAAATGCTCAGTTTAGTTGCAAACAAAATGTCTAATCCGAAGTCTAGTACCAAATTAAGGTGGTAGAATTAAGGCTCAGGTAAGCGGTGCCCAATTCGAAGTCGGCCATAATTTGAAATTTTTAGAAGATGAAACACTTTCAAAAAATAAGAGATGAGAAGCTTTGGAACTTCGTGATTCCATTATGCAGAAAATAAGAATAAAATTTAGTGTTATTGATTGAGCATCTAATAGCTACAAATTAATTTATGGTGGCAAATTTCCTGGTAATTTTCCCTGTGAAACAGTTAAACTTTATCCTTTTTGGAAAAAAGAAGATGAAAAACTGAACTGCAGGTACTTTATGGAAGAGAATAATTGAGGCATGTTTCTGAAGTTCTGTCGCTGACATAATTTTGTTACAAGCCAAAATGCATGAAACGTTTTTTGAAACTTTAAAACTTTGAAAAGTGTTAGTGAAAACACATTATGTAGGTATATATCCAAAGCCGATCGATGGTTCTCGATGTTGAAAAGAATCAAGATTTTTTTAAGAAATTCGAAGAAAGAAAAGAAAACTATCGACCAAAATGCATTTTTTAATAAACAAGTGAAGACTTATTTCCAAATAATATATCGTGTAACTTACTAATAAACACTTTTATATCATTGACTAATTTCTTTGTGTAATCTAGGACGAAAGCAAGGCTACCTTGGCAAGTAATTATTTCACTGATGCTAACTTTTGCCAGCCCACCGACCCATATGAAAAATATTTATATCTCGGAATGTCGGAATATGTCTTTGTCTGTGAGGGGTGGAAGTTGCATTTTAAAGACAGTCGAGTCGGTTGAAACTACCATAAAAATTGTCCGCGAGTCGCCAGTGACCTATGTAACCGAATGCTACAATATCTAATATTTCTTCCATTATTATTTATCGACATCTTCGAGCAGCTGCTCGAAGATCGACATTCAAATGTCAACACTTACAAAACATCTGCGAATCATACGATTTTTTTATTTATACACTATAAGTATGTAACAGTATATGTGCCGTGAATTTAGCCATAAGCTAAATAAATAAATTACTAAGGTTATGCAAGTTTACTTATCGTTTGAGTAATACCGAAATGCGCGGGAACTGTTAATTTTCAACATGTAAGTACGTTATTTATGAGATCGTATTGAACCACGCGATTTTGGGGTTATAGTAAGAATACCGTGCAAACTACTAAAAGTAAACAATGATTTACATTCAAATCATTTTAGTAGGTAATGCAATAAAAACATAGCAACGCAAAGAGGCTAGTCAAAGCTGCATGAATCGTAATGTTTGTCTGCGATTTTCCATCAACGACAAAAGATAATGTCGAAACAAAAAGCTGTAAGAAATATTTTATGACATGATTTTCTAACACTAACGCCCGTTTTCCAAATACAGGACATCAAAACATAAATTAGGGAATGGCGGTAGAGAATTTAACCTCGCTTGTCACTACTTGAAGTTGCTTCTGAATTCGGCAATTTAAAATTTTCAGTTATACATATAATATACCGGGTGCTGACTTGCGCGACGCACCATAGGAATTTGCATAGTAAATTCTATATGTTCAATTATTTGCTCCCCTAATTATTTTAGAGCTAAAGTGTAAGTATATTTTTTGTAGAGAAAAAAATACTGCATCCATTCATACTGTTGCTAACAATTTTTCATTTTCCAGAACCGAAGGAATGCAAAAAATCAAACTATCATTTTTACAAGAATCAGTGATGCCATGGAATTATTGAAACAAGCCAATGCCAACGCAAGTGCGTGCGGGGCGATCATCCAGTCACTGCCGTCAAAAAATTGAATTTATTGTTTTGGTGTAAGTTCTGAACCTCATTATTACACCTACAATTATTTAATAACGTGCCTGTAGTTTACACTTAAAATAAATCAGTCTTTTAATGGTTGTACTGTTTGGAATTTGCCGATACGGATATTTTACAATAAACAAGGAGCTTATTTAACGAACGTCCGCCATACTCGTAAAACCATTTTTGTTATGGACAAGGTCTAGGTACCTTAGAGACATTAAGCAGAACATAATTAATAATGAAACATCAATGACAAACAAACAAACAACACATATTGTCGCTCCGCACGCATTTGCGTTGGCATTGGCCTGTTTCAATAATTCCATGGCATCACTGATTTTTGTGAAAATGCTAGTTTGTTTTTTTGCATTCCTGCAGTTCCGGAAAATGAAAAATTGTTAGCAACAGTATGAATGGGTGCAGTATTTTTGTCTCTACAAAAAATGTATTTACACTTAAGCTCTAAAATAATTAGGGGAGCAAATAATTGAACAAAAAGAATTTACTATGCAAATTCCTATGGTGCGTCTCGCAAGTCAGCACACGGGATATTATGGCAATGGCAAACTAAAACGTACAGTTGTTTATTCACGGCCAGCTTTGATTGACCTCCCTGTAGTACACAAAACCGTAATCGCAAAGAGAAACTAACATGTGAGCAAACGAAAATGAAATCAAGCTTGGCTTTGAAATATTTGTTTTACGAATAATATGTTGGTGACACTGTAAGTCTATGTCAAATTCGAGGTTAGCAGGTTAGGGTTTACGTCAGTTTTGACACAGATTGACGGAAAACCTAAGCTGATAACCTCAAATTTGACATAGACTTACAGTCTCATCAACATATTATTCACAAAACATACATTTCAAAGCCAAGCTTGATTTCATTTTCGTTTGCTCACATGTTATGTTGAACATAATACAAAATATTAATTTCTTACCTCCCACCTGCGGTTGCACTCCGCCAAAAACGGAGCAAACTGTCCAACCACCATCTTTTCGTTCGGATGTGCTTGTTCCCAAACGTCTCTACAATGCTGCACGTAAAATGCATACGCAGTACGACCTAGCCGTGGAGTATCAGGTTTATTTGTTGACATTTTTAGTCGCTTTTCTAGTTCCTACTAGAGCTCCAATCTTTTAAACAACTTCGTTATTACTGACTCACGGTGCTTTTGAGAACCATACGCAACTTGCATAGTAGAGTAGCGTTATGGGTAGGGGATGTTAGCATTGGCGTAACTAACGGGGGGGCCAGGGGGGGCAGGCCCTCCCTAGAGTGCCGCCTGGCCCACCCCAGAAAAATAGAAGTTAAATAAATTTAAAAATCAGCTTTTTTTATTAACTCATTTAAACTAAGGGGTTGGTTACCGACCCTCACACATTCTTACATTTTCTGGTTTTATTACCTTTTTTTGGCTTAAAAACTTTATAGTATAAATACCATATGTTGGACGGATGACTCTAATGAATAATAATATACAAGAAAAAACGTTATTAGTTAGCTAATAATTACTATGAAGACACTGCTTTCGTCTGAATATTTTTTTTAGTTAAATTTACACCATTTTTGTTAGTTTCTCTCAAGTTTTCTACAAATAAAGGATCAATTTAGTAAGTAAAGGAGTTGAAAACTTGAGTGTATCGGTAACTACTCCCTGGTCACATACAGCTAGCTGCCTATTATAGGCTCGTCCAGTTCAGACTTAAGGTGACTTGCTATTTAGATGTTTGCCTTGCCTAAAGAGTTGAGTTTATAGCTTTAAAGAGTACGATCCAGAATTTTATGTTTAATAGTGTTTTATGTACCGCAAAGAACATTTTGTGGTGCTTGAATTTCCACAGTTGCTAGCCCAAGATAGAATAAAAACATATCACAATAACAATTAAGAGGATATTGATGTTTTCAAGAAAGTATTTGTTTCGGGGATACGGAGAAAAAAATAAAAATTGTTGCTCAAAAACGTGCAAATGGAAACCAAGTGATGTTTCTCCTGAAATAATATTTTTTACCGTCAACCTCATTGGGTTGCAAGAGGTAATCTATACATTTTTATGTTGTTTATGAACCGAGAAATAATTTATTGATATGCTCCTTAGACATGTAGTATTACGAGAGTAGGTAGCACCCATAATTTTCGCAAACCAATAGATCAAGTGCACCATGGAAATGTAACTTGCCATAATAGCTATTTATGCAACAAGTGCTAAAAGTCGACGTTTATGCGCGAGACATGAAAATTCGGCTTCGTTTCATAATTTTCATGTCTCGCGCATAAACGACTTTTAGCACGCGTTGCATACAATATTTTATCTACGACCTTAATTTTACCGTTATTAATCCATAAATATCGATTTAAGAAAGGCTCGCATCTGCGACACTTTTAATTTATGTCATAATGAACAGTAGGCTACGCCGCGGGCGATTGTTTGGCCACGCCCGTGCTGTCAAGGCGAGTTACGAAATGTAATTATTGATACTCCACATATGACTGTATTCATTACATAACGCTTTAATTATTTCAAAAACGCTTTACCTGTAACGCAAGAAGCAACTGGAATAGCTTTACAACTTCACTTGCAGTTCGAAATTGTAGTTTGATAACCTCACTTCACTTTTAGCCCGTGTGCTAAAAGTAAACAGCTAATTTCTTTAAACACGGTAAACACTATAAAAGGTCACTTTTAGTGAAACAATCTAGCGCTAAAAGGCGTACTTTTAGTAGTGGTCGTAGATAAACAAATGTTTGTTGTTTTCTAATTTAACACTTCAAATTTAGTTACTATACAGTTAGTTTTGAAATAAGTGTTGTGCATCAAAAATGAACATAATAGGAGAAAATTTTAGAGCCATGATTTACTATGACTTTAAAAGTTCCCTATCTCTGAAAGAAAGATGACTTCGTGCTGCTTTTGGTGGCCAAGCGTATATTTCTGGTTTAATGAATTTAAATTTGAACGAGTTTCAGTTAGCGACCGATTTTTGCGAAGGACAAATTTCAGCAGTTACTGATACGAACGTAGACGCTGTGCGAAGAATGCTTCAGTAAGACAATCGAGTCACATATAGAATTATTTCGAGTACCTTGGGCATTGGCATGACTGCAATATACACAATTTTACATACTCATTTGGGTGTAAGAAAAGTCTGTCTTGGGTGGATACCACGCAGTTTAACAGACACACAGAAACAGAACAACAGCATGTGGAACAGTATAAGAAATATGATGAAGGTAAATCTAAAGCAGTTTACATCATAACTGGTGACGAAAGCTGGATATATGCATTTGAACCCGAATCTAAGCTGCAGTCAGGATGTTTCCAACAAATCTTAATCCAGTTAAAGTAAAGCGATCTTGATAATAATTGCTTGTTTCTTTTCAAAATCTGGACCTATCACAACTGTCGTGCTTAAAAATAAACGTAGCGTTACTGCAGAATGGTACACAACTATATGCCTACCAGACGTTATTCAAAAAGCTCGGCTTATGGCGCCCAAGGGATGAGATCGTTCTGCACCATGACAATGCTTCTAACTAGTCATACCGCACATCAAATAATAGTAATTTACGTTACAAGTATAGAAAGTGGAGCTTTTCAGTACGAGTGGGATGTTTCCGGAAGAGGCCGTTAGGCCGAGTCCGGAATTTCGAGACGAGTATGGAAAAGCCACTTTCATACGAGTTTCGTACAATATTTTTTCGTACACTAGCATACAAAACGGAATACCTACTAAATTTATCCTCGTATATAGCAAATAAGTAGAGTAATGTTATTATGTACGTAACGTTTTATATGTGTTGTAACTAAGGAAACGTACGGCAAAGTAGCACTTTGCCGTACGAATACCGCAAAATACTACTTTGCCGTACTAATACCGCAAAGTGCTACTTTCTGATTAATAAATTGTACGGCAAAGTAGCTCTTTCAATGCTAGTGTACGAAAAAAAATTTTCAGAGACTTTCGAGTTAAAATTGCTAAGTTATCCCCCATTCAGTTCCGACCTAGCACCTTCCGATTACTTTCCAGTTCCTCCATTAAACGATAAAATGCATGGTGTGCCATTTGGAACTCCCGAAGATGCTGTGGAAAGCTTCAAAAACCTTGTTTCTCAAGTGAAAATAATTGGTTTTACCGAATGCGTAAATGTTGAGTTAAAGGAGGAATATTTTGAGAAAATAATACAAACAAATTTTGGTTACTAAACTTTGTTTTATGAGGCTGCAGAAATTGGCGGGACCGCCCTCGTATAACGGCATCAAAGAACAAGCAGATAAATTTATGCGAAAAAGTTATGTATGTACGTAAATTCATGTCTTCATAGGTATACATAGGTATTGACGATGGTTTGTTGGGGGGCCTGGCCCTCCCCAGCCAAAAATCCTAGTTACGCCAATGGATGTTAGTACGTACTATCCAAGACGAAAACTCTGGTTGAAGATCTAGGGGTTTTAGCATTATTTCATTAGCTTAAACGAGCCTTTAAACAATTACATTTATTATATCAATTGTGGTTCATGGCAACGTTTAAACAATTTGACAATTAATTTAGAAACACATTCATAGCAAAACGTATTAACTGTCCAATTTTTTTGTCTTGAATAGTACATTTTGTTTAACACCTGCAATATTTTGCGCGGCAGAGATAAGTGAAAAGTCGATGCCATATGTGAATTTTTTCTTGATATCAAGGTAGTCAGTTTGACTCTGATGATGCAAGCTTCAATATCTTGCTAAACGTTACTTTGTATGGGTTCATAATCAGCAAAAAGGCCAAATTTGTTGAAGTATTCTTGTTGCCTTGTTCATAAAGCATTTGCCTTGTTCACAATGTATTCAAAGAACATGGACCAAATAATGGTAAACTTGTAAGGCTTAACCATCCACCAACGAATATATTTAGTGCAGAAATATAAGGCACACAAAGAAAAATTGTTGGATGTTTATCCGCAAAGACGACGCGGTCTAAGCCGAAATTTAATTTTACTTTTGACAATTTATAAATATTTTGATATTAAACGGGCTACTTCCACATAACTCAGAATAATTGAAAATTGGAGCAATTGCGATGCTTTAAGAAATTTAAATGTTGCCCAGGGAGTAGGTAGGTACTAAATGGAACAAGATTAATGACTGTTTTCAATATGCATGACATTGTTTACAAACAAAAATAATTCCTCGGATTGACTTAACTCCATCTGATACGAGTCTTTAGATCATCAACAAACAGTAAGAACGGAGAATCAAAGAATGCATCAATGTCTATTACAAATATGTTAAATAAAATTGTCGCACGGTGGAAAGCTTGCGGCACACCACTGGTGACATTGATAACTGTCGACAACACCTCACCAATACTAACCTGCTGTGTGCATGGCTTATTACATCAAAAGCTTTGATAAAGTCTGTGTAGACACTGTAGACAGCATGAATGTCAAAGGCCTAGTCCATATGCGATAAAATATAATTGACGTAAGGGAAAAGGGTTGGTTAGATCATGGTGCATAGAATACAAGGTATAACGTTCCGCAGAATGGATGCATTGTGGGCGGAGCCTCAAATTCAACCAATAAGGAATGGGCCTACAAAAGAAACGAATGGTAGTACTGAAGTGTATTGTTGAAGACGCTGTCTATGTCAAATTCGAGGTTAGGTTTTGAGTCAGTTTTTGACAGACTGACGAAAAACTTAACATACTAACCTCGAATTTGACATCGACTGACAGTGTGAGGAACAATATACGATCGCGGCCATGGTTACACCAAGATCGCGGCCATGATGGAGTTCCTGAGTAGGTGCATTGGGCATTGGTTGGCATCTCCCTTCTACTTTCTGAACGACTGCGCATCTCCGGGAAAGTTTCACCTTGTATTCTTTACACCATGGGGGAGATCTACCTTCAACAAATCCATGCTGCCTGTCACTGACTATATTCTTGAATGCGTATGTGTCAAACGGTGCAAGAACTCGTTCAAACAGTTTGGGAATTGTGGATTGAATGCATATCTGTCAGTAATTTCTAATATTAGTTTTGTCCTCATTTTTATAGGTTGGTAAAACTTGTGAACATTTCTATGAATTAGGAAATAAACCACGACTCAAGAATTTATTGAAAATTATGCAGAGAGGCACACAGAGGGAAGCTGCACAGTTTTTGTAGGAAGAAGTTAGAAAATAAATATGGTAAACTTTCCCGTAGACCCTTACGTGTATCCGGTGGTCCAATGTTTTAAGTGCTTGCGTTATGGTCATACTAGTCGACAATATAAAGGAAAAAAAAGATGCCAAAAATGCGCCGGAGAAGAATGCAGTGATATGGGTGCCAAAAAGAGTGTAAAAAATGCGTACATTGTAGTAGTGAAAACCATGTGTCTGTCTCACGTGATTGTCCAGCTTTCAAAAAACAACAAAATATTAAAAGAGTAATGGCTTTTGAAAATTTGTCTTTTAAGGAAGCCGAATACATAGTGGAAAATCCTTATTATGCTAAGGTAACAACACATAATAGATTTTCGTTACTAAGTAACGACAAACATTTTCCAGAACTACCGCAACCTAAATCTAATACTATATTATTAAAAAAAAACCAGTAAAGCCTATAAATTTGCAAAATGAAAATCACTCTCAATCAAAAAAAAAAAGAAAATCCATCTCGTCCCCTACTCCTCCCTTACAATCCCCTTCAAGTTCATTTGTAAATAAAGATTATCAAAATGGTTAATCTGTAGTACCTAATCCTTACCGCGATGAATTTATACAGTATAAAGAAAAAGTAATATGTCAAATGTTAGAATTTATAATAGTAGATTATGCAATAAGGGAGAGAAATTGCACTGAAGCAAAATAGCATTCTCTCCGAGTTGCATATACTATTTTTTTCACGTTACAGGAAGATTAAAAACGAAAAACCCGTTTTTTTAAACGTCATTTATTGACATTTTAGTTACAATTATTTTAAAATTAGTAACCTATGGTACATTTAGAGTTGGTGGCACTGTAAGTCATTATGACAAGAGCTCACAAATATGTCAAATTCGAGGTTAGCAGGTTAGTTTTTGCGTCAGTTTGTGTGAAAACTGACGCAAAACCTAACCTGATAACCTCGAATTTGGCATAATTGTTGTGTCAGTCATAAAGAAAACTCCCTAGGGAAATTTTTGTCTTATTTAGTCTCTAGGGAGCAAATGTTCTACTTCTGTCACAATTTTGATGCTATTGAAACGGACTTCTACTCCCGGTCGTGGAAAAATAATGTTATGCTTAATCCACGGCCTTCTGGATTAGCGTGCCTGACGGCTCTTAGCGGCCTGTTCATTTGCGACAAATAGCATTACAAAGTTGTGACTCGGCATATCCGGGGATTGAAGTTCAGAACCACGCCAGCCGGTTTGAAACTTAGCTTTTATCTGTCAGATTATTGTTCTGTGACTGAAACGTTAAATTAGGTTAGTTTTACGACATTTTTGTACGAAAAAACTACAAAATGGATTTTCACAGAAGCAACCTTCGAACATATAAGACTGGAACGAGCATACGGCATGGCAGGTGGTTCAAAGAAGATTGACAAGGACAGATATACAATTGGAAATAAGAGCGTGTGCGCAGGAACACGGTAAATTTTAACGTCGCAAATGGCGGTAAATTTGACGTCGCAAGCGGCGCAAATTACTTACATGTGATATATAACTTCTGGGTTTCGTATTTTACAAATATAGCAATACATTCTTGCAACTAATTCTTTTCGTTAACCAATATTCAAAGCACAACAACCAAATTCACAACAGCACAAATTAATTCAAAAACAACAAAATCGGTCATCTGCGGTCAGCTGTTCTGCTGAAATCGGCCAGTAGCCCATTACCGAAACCATTAAAGCTGTACGCGATTGCGCGTTACCAATGAGTTCGAGTTATCAGTTTATCCTTCTTATACTTGCGTACTATTCTATTTTCATCTCTGTTGATGTTCTTTGAACCATCGGTTTAACATTACGTTATTACAAGTATGCTCGTTCCAGTCTTATATGTTCGAAGGAAGTAACAAACTAAATTTGCAATGAACGAAAATGCGTACGTAGAAACGTCAAAATTTGTAAATTGTGCTTGCGTGCAAAAATCAAGCATTCTGTGCGCGCGAAATTGAAAGTATTTTATCCGCAAACGTCACAAAAGTGACAACTTATTTGTCTTTATTGACAAGGTAAAAGTGTCACTTTATCTGCCTAAGCAGACAAAATAGCGACTTTTGCGTACTTTATCTGCCTAAGCACACAAAATGATTGCTCTCTTTCTTTCTTTCTATGTTTGTTCGCCATCTCCTCCGAAGATACTGGACCGATTAAATTGTATGATGGCTTAAAATTTTGCTAATTTTTAGAATTAGTTCGTAGGCCGGTTTTTATTTTCAAAAAAGTACGAAAACGTTTTAATTTAAATAAACCTTTAAGCAGCGGATCGGAGCATCTGTCGCCGTGGGTTATGGTGTGACAGCTGCTGTAGCCGTGTGCTATTAGCACGGGTGATTCAGTATGTTCATATATCATTACAGTTGCGCGTTATCTGAACAACAGAGGTTGGCGCAGGGATACAGTGCTAGCCTGAAATTTACCTGAATACGTTTGCGGATAAAATAGTATATGTTATTCGGAGTAAAAGTGACTTTATGTGGCTTAGCTGAATTATTTGCCTCACTAACGTTCGGCTAAATAAACTTCAGCTTCGCCACATAAAGTATCACTTTTACTCCTAATAACATAATCTACTATTGTTGAATTCGCCCATAGATATATTAAACAAGATACAGCCATGCGGCGACATAGTTCAAAATGACGTACCTTTTATTGCTGTCACTCTCAGTGCTTGAATTACGTATATCGCTATCCTTTAGAGAGGTACCTTTGCTTGCATAGAAAAAATTTGTTGTTGGCACTGTAAGTCTATGTCAAATTCGAGGTTAGCAGGTTAGGTTTTGCGTCAGTTTGTGTCAAAACTGAAGCAAAACCTAACCTGCTAACTCGAATTTGACATAGACTTACAGTGCCACCAACATATTTTTCAAAATAGAATTTTTTACTGCGATATTGAGAAAAATTCGAACAAAATACACGCACCGATGAAAGGATAAATCTTCATAAAAATGACTATAAGAAATGGAATACAGAATACAAGTCCTCATTTTGATTATAAATATTAATTGAGCTCTTTATTATTTCAATGAACTACGTGAATTACGAGTTTGGCGTAATTTGAAATTTGAATGACACTTCAAAACAAAGCACTCGAAATTCGTGCGACTTGCGGCTAACTAGTAAAAAGAAAAAACAATTACATTACATGCGTGGCAGAATGAAATGGAGAGATGTACCGAATTCTTTGATATGTTTTCCAAGCACGAACATACGTTTACCGCGCATGGCTGTATCTTGTTTAATATATTTATGAATCCGCCGCGCCAGTTCCGCCATCTGCAGTTTAAACGCTGAGCCAAATCCCCGGGTAACAGCGCCACGCGGAGCACTCGAAAAGCTTGCAAATGAACAGGCCGCGGAGAGCCGGCAGGCACGCTAATCCAGAGAGAGCCGGCAGGCACGCTAATCCAGAAGGCCGTGGCTTAATCGATCAAATATAAACGAAGGCAACATTAGAGATCAAATTTCGTTTATCTTAGATGGCTATAATAATAGTAGGGCGAATAATATTAATTGTTACACCGACAATCAGAATACAATGGAATTTTCTTATTCAGACGATGACGACGACACATATTAAAGAAACTGTAAATATTTTACAGTGGAATATAAAATCATTAAAACCTCGAAAAGCCTCTTTAGTTAACTTAATTAATGAATTTGATATAAATATTATTATTCTGTGCGAAACCTGGCTTAGAGATTCAGATAAGTTTAAACTAGATGGTTTTAATATAGTGAAAAGATGTAGGCAAGACGGTTATGGTGGTGTAGCCATTCTCATTGCAAAAACTATAAATTTTAAAGAGATAGCAGTTAGTAGATCATGAACACCCTGATATCGAGACATGCGCAGTAGAACTCAACAGGGGCCCCCACAATATAGTCTCAGTTTATAAGCATCCTAGAGCGTCAGTCAACCAACAAGACTGGAATAAATTATTTAGACAATTTTCAAACAAGACTATATTCTGTGGGGATTTTAATTGCCACCACGCATTATGGGGTTGTAGTGATAACAGTACTCAAGGAAACAGATTAGTAGAGGCCATGGATGACTATGATCTGATTGTTATCAACGATGGTAGTCCCACTCGCATTACGTTGCCAGGGCAAAACCCTTCAGCGGTAGATCTCACGATAGTCTCACCTACCCTAGCTGATAAAATGAGATGGAAAGTGTTATCGGATACTATGGGATCCGATCACTTTCCCATACTAAGTAATTACATCAGAATTGAGAACAATATCAAACGAAATACTTCCGGCTTCAAAATGGAATGACTCTAGAGTAGACTGGGACTTGATTAGGAATAGTATAGAGATTTCTGTAAAAAATACCGATATAAATACAAAATCAAATACAGAACAACTTCAGACTGTAGTTGATACCTTAACCGAAGTTTCAAATGAGTTTATGGGTATTAAAAAACCTTTCCTTCCCACTCGAAAAATAAAACCTTGTTGGTGGGACGATGAGTGTACCGCAATTGTGAAGCGTCGCAAGAGAGCGTTACAACTATATATCTCAAATGCTAATGGGGATAATTATATAACTATAAAAATACGACAGCGGCAGCTAAACGGTTGTGCAGACAAAAACAGCGCGACAACTGGCGACAATACGTTAACTCATTGAATAAGAGTACATCAATATCCAAAATTTGGAAAACAGTTAGAGCAATTAGTAATAAAAATGTTGTAATTGGAAAAGTTCAAACGGCAGACGAAACAATTTTTGCAAATTAGACGCCTACGCACCACCCACTGTTGCTCGTAAAATACCCATAGATCTCGATGGACTTACCGCACAAGGGGAATCGCTGTCTAAACGTTTCAGTATAGAAGAGTTGCAAGCTAAATAAATAAAAAAAATACTGCTCCAGGCCTAGATGGCTTTACCTATAAAATGTTACACAATCTTCCACAATCGGTAAAAGAATTACTATTAGATATCTTCAATGCTTGGTGGATTAACCAAGAGGTCATTCATGAGCTTAAAAAAGTGGTAATTATACTTATTCATAAAACAGACAAAAATTCAGCACTTCCTTCTTCATACCGACCAATCTCTCTGATGTCTTGTATACTCAAGACATTCGAGAGAATGATAAAATTACGCATAGAATTTGATCTAGAGTCAAAACGCATGTTACCTAAAACGCAGTTTGGTTTTAGAAGGGGATTAGGTACAACCGACGCACTAGCTGAAATAGTTACCGATATTCAAATGACATTTTCACGAAAGGAATACTTGCTATGTCTGTTTTTGGATTTAAAGGGGGCATATGACTCAGTGGACTTGGAAATTTTACTTAAAAAAATGATAAGGGTGGGAATATGCAAGAAAGCAGCTTATAATGTTATAGAAAGCTTTAGAGGTAGAGAAATCTATATAAGGAATCATTATAACTTGTTGTATGGGCCAAGATTAGTATATATAACGGTCTACCACAAGGTTCTATACTGAGCCCTATTCTTTTTAATATCTACACGTCAGGATTACATGAAATATTTGATGATCATGTTAAAATAGTTCAATATTCAGATGATATTTGTATATATGTCAACCATAAAAGTTATGAACAGTGCTTAGATGACCTACATAAAATACTACGAAAAGTTAAAAGCTGGTTATTTGAAATGGGATTAACGATTTCTCCAGAAAAATCAGCTATTATGTGCTTTACAAGGCACAGAATTAAACTAGACACGCACGTTGATATAGAAGGAGACTTGATTCCGATAGTAAACAGATACAAATATCTGGGAATGATACTTGACCCAAAACTGCTCTGGACACAACATATGGAATATACAAAAAATCGTTGTGAAAAGGGTCTCAATATTTTGAGAAGTGTTTGTGGAAAGGCATGGGGGTCTGCACCAAGTATAGCTCTACTTTTCTACAGGTCATTTGTAAGGTCCACAATCGATTATGGTAGCATAATTTACGGGCCATCTTCAAATACAAACCTAAAAAAATAGATATGATTCAGTATAAAGCTGTGAGAATATGCATTGGTGCATTTAAATCATCTCCAACTAATGTAATCCTGGCGGAGGCTAACGAACCCCCACTGCACCTACGGCGGCGATATCTGGCCAATAAATATATTACTAAACTGAGAACATACAACTCGTCCTTAACTAAACGCATGGGCTTTTTAAATACAGAAAATTTAACAAATCCGTATTGGCGGAAAAAGAATTCTCCACCATTGACAACTGCTTTCTTGCATACAGAAAAACTTAAAAATGACATAATATCACAAGAGGTATTGCCCGGATATGCCTATTCTTATGAATTTACACTTTTTAAGCCCACAGTCATATGCCCTGATTACACAGTCGTATATTCAATTTTAAACACATTGAAAATAAAAACAGTGATATATACCGACGGCAGTAAAAGTAAAGAAGGAGTAGGCAGCGCTGTTTTCATACCAGAGAAAACCATAACTTTAAAATACCGATTGCCGAAAATGTGCAGCATTTACACAGCTGAAGCAGTAGCAATAGAGAAAAGTCTATGCTGGAGCGCGGATAACGATGTTCGCGAAGTGACGGTAATATCTGATTCAAAATCTGTACTACAAAGTATCGATAATCAAGATTTAAAATATATTAATAGCTGGATAATATGTAAAATAAAACATTGTTTATATCACCTATCAAGAAAGGGTTGTCGGGTTGTCCTTATTTGGGCCAAAGGTCACTCAGGAATACAGGGTAATGAACAAGTAGATCTAGCAGCAAAGCAGGCTCGAAGTTCAATCATTTATACTCAAGTCCCTCTTCCTCAAGATCTATGTAATAATTATAAAACAGATATGTACAAAGAGTGGATGGTTAGTTGGAAAGAAAATTGCCTAAAATCAAATAATCCGTACTACCTAATTTATCGCGAACTCCCGAAGAAAGTCCCACACATATTTAATTTTAATGTAAATAAAAAATACTCTATAGTATAATAACCAGAATCAAAATAAATCATGGTTACTTTCCAGCTCATTTACACAAAATATGCCTACTAGATTCTCCATTATGTAGTCAGGACGGCGAAGAGGCAGATATAAATCATTTGTTTTTTAATTGCAAACTACATACAAATAGTACCAATGACCTTCTTAATAACCTAAGAAACTTAAATACCGACCTTCCTGTTAGTATAGCAATACTTCTGGCAACTTTTGACAAAAAAAATTACGATCTATTAGTTAAATTTATTAATGAAAACAACATTAAAATATAACATAAAATAAATAAAAGATTTTATCTACGACCACTACTAAAAGTAGGCCTTTTAGCGCTAGCTTGTTTCACTAAAAGTGACGTTTTATAGTTTACCGTGTTTAAAGAAATCAGCTGTTTACTTTTAGCACATGTGCTAAAAGTGAAGCGAGTTCAAAACTACAATTTCGAACTGCAAGTTAAGTTGTAAAGCTATTCTAGTTGCTTCTTGCGTTACAGGTAAAGCGTTTTTGAAATAATTAAAGCGTTATGTAATGAATACAGTCATATGTGGAGTATCAATAATTACATTTCGTAATTAACCTTGACAGCACGGGCGTGGCCAAACAATCGCCACCGCGGCGCAGGCCTACTATTCATTATGACATAAATTAAAAACGTCGCAGATGCTAACCTTTCTTAAATCGATATTTATGGATTAATAACAGTAAAATTAAGGTCGTAGATAAAATATTGTATGCAACGCGTGCTAAAAGTCGTTTATGCGCGAGACATGTTATGAAACTCAGCCTTCGGCTTCGTTTCATAATTTTCATGTCTCGCGCATAAAAGTCGACTTTTTGCACTTGTTGCATAAATAGCTATTATTAATTTTATGAGATAAGTTATATCAACTTTAATATACGCGTGTGGCAAATGGATGTTTATCCAATGCCAAAAAAAAACTATCAGGAAAAATGGCCCTAACGGTGACCTCATGATATATACTTGAAATCTAAATTTAAAAATTCAGAGCAGGCTGTGATAGTGCTTATTTTTAACAGTGTACTACAACAGGTAAAGTATTAAAAATGAGGTGTGGCCATCACACGAATTTCTTTTATGCGTAACTTGTACGCAAAAAGTCCACTTGACGGTGATTATTACTCTAAAAACGTGTTTACTCCCAAATAAACGTTTCTCGTTCTCTCCCAAGATATAAAAGCTATATATCTCAACAACATTTACAGATTTTTATAATTATTTCTAAATTCAACGGAAAAAACATACTATCGAATTCTCGTAAGGACGGTCTGACGTCATCAAATGATTTTCAACTTACGAAAAACGTAGCTGACGTTGGAAAAGGATACATACTCTTTGCATATCTAAGGTGAAATCCAGTGCTCCTGACAAAGATGGAGGATTAAAAGTTCCGTCATTCTTATTTCCTGTGCTGTTCTGTCACTATTGTGGGTTGTGTTTTGGTTTCGATTTTCTTAATATCTTCATTTATTTTTGAAAAAACCCTTTTCTTTAAAACGTAGGAGAAATCACAGTATTTTTTAAATGTGCGGTTGCGTTTTATACCATCATTTTTTACAACGCGCTTTGTCATTCAGATTTTTCTGTTGGTGTTGTTGGTTGAAATAAAAGGTCAGCCGCCCAATTCGCTAAGCCAAGAAATGGTATTGGCACTGCTTAAATGTATTTCGAAAGGGAAAAGCAAAACGATGGCTACTACGACAAACATATTGGAGAAGATGAAAATGTGTACAGATGAAATGGTATAAAAATATGGATTAAAGTGTTAGAACAAATTACCCCTAAAACTTGGAAGACATACATAAGACATACACATGAAATTATTGAAGACTAGTACAAAAAAAGTGTTCATGGAAAATGTTACGCCATTTCTTATAACTATAGGGTATGATGATTCCGCCAAAGATTGGGACATGTTTAGTGATACAGATTAGATATTTAAATTAAATTATTATGTTGCATTTTATGTACAAAAAGCCTATGAATTAAATATATCAAACCATTTGCTGCTTTCCTTGAAATCTTTACGGCCTGCCTAACTAATTTCTTTTAAACACGTTATTTCTAAAAGAGTGAAGAAACATTAAACTATGTAGGCTACTCTAGTTTTAACATTGTAAAAATTATTTCTCAAAACGATTTCTAGGTTAATAATTTGACAGATAGGCGTGGATTTCAATAGCCGAGTTGTTATCGTTGATCATTTGCATGGAACTGTTTGTATAAACAAAACTGTCAATTTCCAACCAGCGCAGCGGGAGGTAATATTTTTTATTTCCTCTTGCGTTGTTAAACGGTCATTACTGTCATCTGAACTGACTCGATAAATGAGTCTTTACAGGCCAGGTGCCTGTAAAGTGTTACGTCGTCTGAACTAACCGGTAAAAGGGTCTTTACAGGCCAGGTGCCTGTAAAATGCTGCCATCGCGACTTTACAAGCATCTTGTTTTCTAATAATCACATCCTTCATTAATCACTAATATTAATTTTTAGGATGTTTCCCAAGACGAAATAAAACGTTGTACGGGGCTCGCTTGCAATTAGCCTTTATTGGGGCTCACCGGATTACAGGGCTCGCTCCTACGTCGCTCACCCTGCAAGAAATCCGGCTCGCCCATAAAGGCTAATTTACTAAGCTTGCCACGTAAATAACTATTATTCACAACCATAGATGTAATAAGGTTTACTGACTTTTAAAACGTTGGAAAATGAGCCATTGCCAACTTTTACTGCCACCCCGGGGGAAGTAGCTTACCATGACAGCGGGTGGGAAGTAATCCATTCCCGACCGCTGTCGTGACAACTGATTTTCGCCGAACTATATTATTAGCTTAACGTCAGTTTTGAAGAACTGTCAAAAACAATTTTTCCAATTATTGTTTAGAATAAAGTGGTTGTGAATAAAATAGTATACATACAACGGTGAAAACTTTCATTCTTGTCTCGACAGTAATGCAACACCGAAGTTCGTCCACAACGGGAGAGCCATCAGGCCTAGGCGCATTTTAAATCTTGAAGAGGATGTGTTGAACCTTGTCGAGGAGCAATCTACTCTTAGTACTCGGACAATTGCACACAGTTTGGCATATCTAAGTCAATACTTTGGCGTTTACTAAGGCATTCATTAATACACCTTTTCACGTACAACGTGTACAAGCTCTACTTCAAAGGGATCTTCCTCTTCGAATAGTGTTTTGCGAGTGGCTTTTACATCAGGATCAGGTTTATCCGAACTTTACTGACAATGTTTTAGTTACGGATGAGGCAATTTTCACGCGTAACGGTATGAAGAATTTCCACAATGTGTCAGGTCATTTTGGTATTTTAATTAGCCACCTAGGCTTTAGGGCAGCGTGCCCGTATGCTAAACCCTTTTAGTTACTTATTTGGCTCCATCGCCTAATTCCATAATAATGATTTTGCACATATTTGGCCCCAAACGCAGTATTTCTCGTCAGTTGGAGCACCCCTTTGCTGGTACTTTGGCAGCCGGGTGTTATCGCTCGCAAGAATTCCGAACCTTCTAGAAATCACGCCGTTGAGGCGCCTTGCCATTGGCTGTCTTTGTTACCGGAATTTATTTGTTTTATTGAGCGCATCGCCATTGGCTGTCGAGAGTCACGTGGTAACGCCGTTTTGGCTCACGCCACTGCAGGGGTCGTGACACTGCTTGCTTGGGCAGTTCAAGTCAGGCCGTTGATCGAAGAAGTCGCAGAGTGTGCCGTTTCGCGGCGTTCCCGCCTTTTGCGGGGACGCCCGCCTGTTTTTCCCGTTTCGTGCTGTTTCAGCGAATGTTGTGTAAATTGCCGTTGTTTGTCAGCACCGTTGCTGTGAAAGCCTTCCTATTTCCCGTGCTGTTACAGCGAATATGCCATAAACTGTTTCGCCTTTAAGAGGTCGCGTGTGATTGTGCGAGTGGCAAGTCTTTACGTCCAAGCGTGGGTGTGTGATGGGCTTCACGGGGCCAGTTCTGCGTTTGTGAGAAAGGGGGCTTTTCCTTTGCAACTCGCTGTTTTCGAGGATCTTTCTAGGCAGGACGAAGTAGGCCTCTTTGCCGCCGTAAGTGTGCTCTCAGGAGAGCGTCCTAACGCCGCCATCTTGGCGGATTCCAGCCCGTTTACCCCTAATGCCGTGTTTTGGCGACTGAGCTACCACAGACTACCGCCTTCTACCGACTGACTGCACGCAACTCTCATAGACCGTCTACGGACTAAGGTATTTGTAATTCCAACCATTTAAACATATTAACTGTCGCTTGTGCGAGCGGTGGTGCTTTTGTGCTCAACTTTGTGTGGGCGGATGCATGCCCCCTTGCTTGCTTGTCGCGGCTTTTAATGCCGGTTTGAGGCCACCATGCTTCACGACGCTACTTTGGTAGCCTACTAGTAAGTTCATGTGCGCGAGTTTCGCGTCTCATCGCCTAAATAGCTAAAGAACTCTGCGCCTATGTTTTGGTGTTACGTTTGTGCTAACTTTTAATTCAGTAACGTTAGGTGCGCGAGCTTCGCTATATTGTACCGATTAAGACATAAATGGAATCAACGCCTCACC
Source organism: Agriotes lineatus (assembly GCA_940337035.1). NCBI lineage: Eukaryota > Metazoa > Arthropoda > Insecta > Coleoptera > Elateridae > Agriotes > Agriotes lineatus. The sequence continues at coordinate 39,982 of CALNHX010004326.1, forward strand.
GTGCTGAGCCTGGCGCGCCCTAATCTGTTCGAGCCCTTTGTTTATGTTTGCGAGGGCTTTGTGCTTTGCTTATCAGGTGTTAACCGAAGCCAACGACTGCGTGGGCGACGTAGCAGGGGCTGGCAACTATTCCAAATTCGCATGCTTTAGTGAGGCTATGTTAGCCCCTCTTCCTGGTCACATATTGCAGTCACGCTGCCCCGCTGCCTAACGAGTTAGGCCTTCAATTATTTCGTCGCGCATTTGTGCGGCGTCGTGCTTTGCTGCTAGCTACACTGCTCCCGTTGCCTTTGCAGGTCGGCGTCTGTTATCGCGAACTAACGCGCCCTTTTCCGGAATGCGTATTTCTAAACTGTACTCTAATATGTAAAGTGTCGAGCCCACTGCGGCCGGCCACCCATAGTGTGTTGTTTACTAGCATAGCGCGTCCATCAGCTGGTGCTTAACGTAAGAAATAACATAAGCTTGGCGGCACGATTTGCTGCCCAGATGTAGTTATCGACCAATAGACGCATATTTAATTAAGGGACGTATTATTCTTATTCGACCTGTGCATGCTTTGTTTCAGATAGCGCCTTTTATAGTGTAAAGATTGGTGTACGGCGAGATGTGAAAGATCAGAGCGTGCAGGTAGGTCCAGTGGTTGCGCAGTCTCGGCCCAAAGAGTCCCAATATTACCATTCCAGTATTTGCGATCACGAAATTGTGATTTGAGCTTGCAGCTCATGAGAATTCTTATCGACGGAGTATCTTGAATACTTCGCCCCGTCTAACCGCCCAGGCCCGGTTAGTCGGGTTAAGACAGGCTTGGTGGCGCCCTCTTTATTTTACCGTTAGTTACCGACCTTCTGGCCGTTACCCTCAGATAATCTCGTTAAAGGACCCGCCCATCTCCACTGAAAGTCTAGCTCGGCCTAACTTGTTGCGGCGTGGGTGGCGGCCTAGGAGATATTTCGTCCCGATTTCGTCAGTTACGGCCCGCGCCGGCCGTTTCGTTATTGTATGAGCCGGTGCGGTGTCGTAAAGACAGTTTAAGACCGTAACAAATGGAAAACCCACACGCCATCCGCCGAAGAATATATTACTATTGCAAGATAACACCATTGGGTGTTATTCTTTCCATGCCATGTATATAGCCACCACATTAGCTTATAGAATATCAGTAGTATGGCGGCACCTAAATTGGAGCAATCAAATTAATTGACCTAATTCCGCGAATTAAATCCGCGGATTGATCTAATTAAATCCGCGGTTTGACCCAATTAATTTCGCGGTTTTATCTAATTAATTCGGTTTAATTCGCGGATTTATTCGCGGATTTCGCGGTTTTAATTTTAATTCGCGGATTGACCCAATTAATTTCGCGGTTTGATCTAATTAATCACATATGAAGTTTGATATGTAATTTACATATGTGCTACTGATTAAATTACGCATTAGCTTCCGATTAAATTACGCGCGGCCATTTTTAATTTGCTTCTGGAATTACGCGGCGGCCATTTTATTTTCGCGCGAATATTTGAATTTGAAATTTTTCAGATTTTTTTTCTAAGTTCAATTTTTTGAATTTAAACTTTCCGGGGTGTCGGCCATCTTGGTTTTCTGCGCGCGCACTTCCCTCGGCTGCCAGTTTTAATTTAAATTTTCGCGGAAATATTTGAATTTCAAACTGGTAAATCTGTCTCTCTCTTCTGCTCCTTGGTTGTCTCTCTCTCTTGCATTTACAGAAGGGCTATTTATATTTAAAAAAGCTATTTGCGTCGGGTCCCAAGTGGGATCTGAACCAGCGACCGCAGTATTACGATCCTGAGCCTTAGTCAGCAGAGCCACCGAGGCATCTTGGATATAAAGGGTTTGAACAAAACGCCATTTCACTGCTCTGACATCACGCTGCCCGAATTTAAAACAAACTATTTTTTCAAAAATTTTAATTGTAAGAATGAGAATGTGTAGCTTATTGTGTTTAAAGGTTGATACAATTTTTAAAAAATTATATTTGTAACAGCTTTTGCTAGAAATAATTCGGCTATTTTTATAATTTGGGATATTCTCGTTGTTCCTACCTACTATATAGTTGGAAATTTCCGCTCGACCATCGAAATTTGAAAGCTATATGAATAGAAATAATTACTTTATTTTTATAATTTGCCCCAACAGAACGTATGCTATCTAGTTTATGCGCAAATTTCATAATAATATCAATTTTTACTAGAGCAAATACATTTTGTTCCTCGATCAAATTTCAAAAAGAGGCCAGTTTAAAACCGTTGGAGACGATTTTGCATTGTGCGTCACGGAATACGATAACATGAACAAGAAGATAATACGTATTGCTTGAGTAAGAAAGAGATAAACATAGTAGCAAATATTCGAGAAGGCTTGACTCTTAATTTAATTATGCCATTTGTCAAGTATAAACATGCCTACTAATATAATTTTTGTATGGCTATCTCTTTCTTACTCAAGCAATACGTATTATCTTCTTGTTCATGTTATCTCATTGCTGTTATATAGATAATTATGGCCCAGCAGTATATCCAAACGTGCACTTTTTCAAATTTTTGAGAACTCATGCTAGCTCAGTTTCAAATTCTCTACAAAAACAGTATTTGGCGTGGATAGGCATCGATATGATATCTTAATAATTTTCAAACTACGTAACTTTAACTTGTTGCAATTTTAGTAAGATTTGAATAAAAACACACAATTTCGCTGAAAAAGTTCTAACCAAAAACGACAAAAACAATATTTTTATTCCATTTTCATTGAAAAATCTTCTATCACAAACATTTCTAGAAGCAAAATTGCCGTAACGTAGACTCGCTGTGCATTTTATTACAGAAATTCTTATACTTTTGATGAAAATATATGCATGTTGACAACAAATTAACATAAATTTGCTCTAACTTGTTGCAGTTTTAGTAAGATTTGAATAAAAACACACAATTTCGCTGAAAAATGTTCTGGTCCACATCATCTCACATAAATTTTTACAAAAACTGACATCATGTCACTTGAAATTATACAAAAAAACGACATTTTTACTCAACATACGACGAAAATTGAACAAAAATCATGCATTACACATCATCTCACATAAATTTTTACAAAATCGACAGCATCTTACATAAACTATGCATAATTTTGCAAATGTTTTACACTTTTTTATAAAATGCATCGCTCAAAATTAAAAGAAATAGCAATTTCGTTGAAAAAATCTACTACCACAATCATTTCGATAAACAAAATTCAAAAATTCTTATACTTTTGATGGAAATACATGTATGTTGACCACAAATTAACATAATTTTTGAATAAAAACGCGCAATTCTTTGAACAAAATGTTCTGGCACCATCAAAACACGCAATTTTATTGAAAAATCTTCTACCACAAGCATCTCGACAAGCAAAATTTCAGTTACGTAGGCTCATTGTTCATTTTTATTACGAAAATTAACTCAAAATTGAACAAAAATCACACAATTACACAACATCTCACATAAATTTTTACAAAAATCGAAATCATGTCACATAAATTATACAAAAAATGACATTTTAATTCAACACACGATGAAAATTTGATAAAAATCACCCAATTACACATCATCCCACATAAATTTTTACAAAAACTTACATCATGTTACTTGAAATTATACAAAATATATGTATGTTGACCACAAATTAACATAAATTTGAATAAAAACACGTAATTTCGTTGAAAAAATGTTCTGGCCCCGTCATTTCACTTAAAATTTTACAAAACTGACATCATATCACTTGAAATTATACAAAATATATGTATGTTGATCACAAATTAACATAAACCTGAATAAAACACACAATTGTTTACGTGGTTGCGATGCTAAAATGGTTACTAGGGAAAACATGTGTGAATCGCTAACTTTTCGCATTGACAGTGAGCGCTTAATAGTCAGTTTTAAAGGTGACCGTAGAAAAACTACTTTTATCTACTCCAGCGGGATAAGTAACTCATTATGTCATCCATTTGACACTATTTTCGTTAAGTAATGAAGCTCATTACACCACTCAGTTATGTAATGGCTTTATTACCAAACTGAAATAGTGTCAAATGGATGACATAATGACATTTGCCTACTAAAATATTTTTGGGTAGTTGTAGATAAAATTTTGTACATGTGTGATAATGCATCATTAATATACGTACTTGTGTGCTTACATAACTCGTGCTACGCACTCGTTTGTAACTTACACATACTTATATTAATAATGCTTTTATCCCACTTGCATAGTAAATTATTATATACTTTGCGTTCGTACTGAGGCTATTACGATACTCGTTTGAGTATCGCAATAGACATAAAGCGATGCTATAATAAAAAATACTAAAAACAGAATAATTCTGTTTAAAATATGGCAAAGTAGATAAAATACTGTATGATACCTCGTTTATAAGGCATTTTGTCGCACTTACTCCTTTAGTGATCTTCTCGCTTCGCTCGTCATACCCTAATTCCGTGCGTGCTACAAAATGCTTCTTATAAAACTTGTATCATAATATAAAGCACCAGCCTCTACACCGCAAGGTAAAACGAGGTTATGGATTATACATACATACATCATAATATACTATTACTACACTTTTTTAATTATCCATCACTACACATCACGAAGCGCAATTATGCGTATAAGTCAAGAATTACTTTGTATACATAAGAATCTGCTTACTAGAGTGCCATGATATGTAAGATGTGAGCAGAGGAGAGTATTGCCACCATTGTCAATCTGTTTTAGGTTATGAATTTAAGTCTATCCCCTATTCAGATAAACGCCTAAACAGGAATCTGAGTGAAAAGTATGGCGACTCAGTCACTTTCACAGAGCTTTCTGGTCGGAGATGCATTTGGTGTTTCACGGGTGTGGCACATAAATACCTACTATGCGACCAGTGGTATAAGGGGAAATGTACCGACGCGATGATAAGAAGCTAAGCATAATTTTAGTTGCAGCTCAGCTCATTCGGAAGGATATCAAGTGTACCTATAGTCTATGAAACCAATGTTGATCCGTCGACAGAAGAAATGGCAGCAGGAGGGCAAGGTTTGATACCTGAGTCTCTCCAATGTCTCATTGATGAAATTCTATTAAATTAAAAGAACTACCAATTAAAGAGAACAGCTACGACAATTGAACACCCAATGGTGACTGCGGGTCGTCGCTCGCTTTTGTCACATTGCAGATGGGATTTGGCGTCTGGCTGCAGATTTGGCTCTAGATCCCTTTTAGACAGGCTTCGCAACTTTGGCATATGTACTTCTTGCAAGGACAGTCTGCAATTTGAGAAGTTCTTTGCAAAACAGCCACCGACAACTGGGAACGGGAATGCATACCTTGAAGTCGTCTTGGACAATGCTTATCATATATATGTCACGTTTTACTCGATGGGAAGTATATTTTGGGTTACGACCCAGAACTCCAGAAAGTGGCGAAGTTGCTAAAAGTGGTGACAATGCCATTCGTTTCCTACCGGTGAAATCCAGGACTTTTGCGATGTGGTTCTGGCTCCAAAAGGTGTTCTAGAATATTCCATCAAACACCATTTAATGATTTTATATATACCTACTTTAAAACTTGACCTGACCTTTACAGAAAGTAAATAAAAACGAAAAAGTCATAAACACCTTAAAACCTCAAAAAATTCCTATTTTAAAGAAAAACGATAAATATCGCCTGCTACAACTTATAACACAAGGAAAACGTGGAACAGAACCACCTCGGTGGCGCAGTGATTGGGTGCTAGGCTTGCAACAAGCAAGTCCTTGACTCGAATCCAGGTACAGGCAAAACCTTTTCCGCAGTCCACTGCATCGGTGCTGAGCCGGATGACCATTCGACGTCAAGATACAATTAACGTCGTTCTCCTCTGAAGACTGGTCTATGAGGTAGAGTAACAAGGCTACACACAAATCATATACACACACTGACTTGAAGGTAGCACAATAGACCCGTTGACGCTTAAGTACACGTGAATCTGCATCACCCTCCACCCATAAAAAAGCGTGGACCATGACTCCGAAGAATTTCTTCTTCGAAATCTAAGGAACTGGACCGGTATGACTTAGCAAAGCTGTTCCATGTAGCAACAAACAAAATATGAATACACCATTATGATTGCCCACGCCTAATGAAGACTTGACTCATGTTTCATGACTTGTCTATACGGTTTATGTGCCTTGGATATTTGTTTTATTTCTGCATTACATTAGATCCTACTATAATCTGCTAAATTTACTATTCTAGTGAAAAATCTGGTATTGACCAGTACATGATTTCCAATCGATGATACCCATATTAATTGATGCGTCGTTTTGTGAGGAAGAATATGTCTGCCATAACGAGTCTTTTATTGTGAAATTCATTAATTTCTCTTTATTGTCATTCATTGTGCCTTGATCTTTATAGAAACGGATAACAAAATCGATGCTGTCAAAAGTTATTAATCAATTTTGAAAGGTAAAGAACGAATCTGTCAAAATTTCAGTAATAGTATGACTGAATAATTTATTATATAAAATATGTTTTACAAAAACCAAATTTTATTCAACCCAGGGGAAGTAAACAATGTCCAAGGAGTTGACGAGTAGCCCTTCAGAAGAACTGACATTATCGACAAGAGGTTATCGCTTAATAAGGAAATTAGGAGAAGGTTCTTATGCAAAAGTATACTTAGCAGAATTTAAAAATACAGATATACACGATGGTTCAGACCGTAACAAAGGCACTAATCAACTAGCGTGTAAGATTGTAGACACTACAAAAGCACCGAAAGACTTTGTCCGGAAGTTTTTACCCCGCGAACTGGAGATATTAATCAAACTAAACCATCCGCACATCGTACATGTACACAGCATTTTTCAACGGAAAGCTAAATATTTTATATTTATGCGATTTGCCGAAAATGGCGACCTACTGGAATTTATTCTAAGAAAGGGGTCTATATCAGAAGCTCAGGCTCGTGTGTGGGTACGTCAGCTGGCACTTGCCATACAATATTTACACGACATGGACATTGCGCATCGAGACTTAAAATGTGAAAATGCGCTCATTACAAGTAACTACAACGTGAAACTTGCAGATTTTGGTTTTGCGAGATATACAGTAGACAGTCATGGAAAACGTGTTCAAAGTGAAACGTACTGTGGGTCGTTATCGTACGCTGCTCCTGAAATTCTTCGTGGTATGCCATATCACCCAAAAATTGCCGATTTGTGGTCGTTGGGGGTGGTAGTCTATATAATGCTTAACAAAGCCATGCCCTTTGATGACGCGAATATAAAAAGGTTGTATGAGCAGCAATCTAACAAACGTTGGCGCTTCAGGGCTAAAGTAATCGATTTACTGAGCGACCAAGTTAAAAAGCTCACAGCACACCTGCTGGAACCTGACATAGCAAAACGATGGAGGGTAGAGCAAGTGTTGAATTCAGACTGGTTGGCAATGGATCCACGACTTATGCAACTTAATCCCGCTGAACAAGCGGCAATGCAACATGCTCAGGAGGAAAAACGAAAGCACTTGGAGGCCGGAAGAAAAGCACAAGTATCTAGTCATCTAACCAAAGGGAAGAAGAGAGATTCTAAAGATGACGTTACGGTATTGAAGGAAGAGAGGATCTATGAAGATCCAGCTAAATTGGCTATTAGTAGTCCCGGAATGGTTGAAAATGACTGAATACATTTGTTATTGTAGGTGCATACTGTATATAATACAATTAATAACTCGTATTTGTATATGTTATAATTTGTACTTGTGTAGTGCCGTTGTTGTGCTAGTTGCTACAGGTCTAATGGCAATAAACGCAATTAATTCATGGAGGATATTTTTCTTCCAAAAGTTAATAATTGTATGTATTAATATTGAAGGTAAATGTTTAATGAAGTTTTTCCATACTTGCATCATGCATTTTTTATTGTATCCCTGCTTCAGGCATGTAAAACCAACGCCAAGCCATCATCTCTATATGAGTATTTAATTTTGAATAAACTCAATACCTATACACAGAGCAGCAACAAAATGTGGACTGGCAAGAATTACCCACTCATCCACTTTTTAATTGCTGTTCGGATAATAAAATTCGAGCCAATTGTAGAGTAACCTTGTTGCTTTAGCAACCAGTTCTTTTAAAAATGGTAATCTATGTAACTTTGATTTTATCACGAAGTAGTTTTACTCTATATGACTGTCATTTGTATTTGGTTGTATAATAAAGTTTTCGAGCAAATGTAATGTGAAATCTATGTTATTAAAGCTTCAAATCAGAGATACATCTAGAAATTGAAAAAATAATCAACCGTAGAGACTGACAGAAAACAAAATTTAATATAAACTCATCCTCAACGTTACAACTTCCATCTAGTTACTCCATGCAGCCTGCCGTTAGCTTACCCAACGTTAACTAACGAGTAGCTACATTTTCTTCATTAAATATCATTTATGGCAGTCATATACGTGTTGGCTCGCTTCTAAAATGCTTCTATCACAATTACGGTCCACGGCTCAACATCATAAAAAAGAAGTACCACTTCTGCAGCTGCAGAATCTTCTTGATGGACGTCCTGGTGCCTTCAATTCCGGTTTTTATTTCAGCGAGAAGGTTCCAACAGTTGTTGATCAGTATCTCCAGATATGTTATCTGCTTGCTGCATACGTTCACTGCCAACTATAATCTTGAGAAACACTCCTTACTAGTCCACACTCGTGTTTTTGGTATTGAACATATAATTTGTGCAAGTGGTCAATGATCAATTTAGAAGCAGCTGCATACTATATCATCATTGACTTCAAAACGGACGTCTCTGAACAGTATTTCGAAGAAATCTTGAAAATTGGCGGTAAAACCCGAGAAATAGTATTATCTCCATTTTTTTACATTCATCTGATTGCAGATTATCAACTACCAGTATAGTTTTGCAAAAAAAAAACGCCAACAGTTCCTAAACTGTGGTCCAAGATCTGCAACACTTGATTCGAGCACATTGATCATCTTCTGAAGTTGGAGCTTGTCGAAAACGCGTTTGAAGAAAAAAGCAAAACAATTGATTATATCTCGGCATCGCTACATACAATAATGAATGATCCCATATTTTCTCGGTATTCTCTCGTAGATCATTTTGTGGAAGATCCTCACCATATGGGATATGGAACAGTAATTACTGCATTTCTTACTTTTTCTGAGAATAACTGCGAAGGATGATTCTCTTGCTGTAGATGGCATCGCACAGTTGAACAAAGTTCTCTTAAAAAAGTTTTGTTGGCAGTACTTTCGGTTCTACAGCCTTGCCCATGTGATTGATTTTCCCAGTCACCGCAAGTGGCGTGTCTGTAACAGAATCGGCGATAACATGCCTTTTTCAATGGAAAAAATTTCTTCGATATACTCTTTCCAGAAAGCTAGTTTTTCTCTGCAGGAATTAGCCCAATTCCGGTTCCCAGCAGCTTTCTTGATAGGCGCATGCAAATTGAACGCGTGCTACCTTCAGCCCGCGATCTCTTTGATTACATGTTATTTTTTTCAACAATCTAGTATTTTGATTGTCATTTATTATTTTTACACTGGGGCTACAAAAGAATGCACACTAGTCCTCTCAGCCGATTTTCAGTATGGTTCACTGCCATTTCTTCTCTTGAATATACCATACATTCGTTCTTCCATTTATTCTGAAATACCTCAAGGAATGAAACATTTTTCATTTTTTAAGTCTAGGTGTTTTTTTCTCCAGTTTTCTTGGAACAGCATTGAATTGCCGTTTTGTGTTGATATTTGATTGTGATGTACTTAGCCTATCTGGTTTTACACTACATGATCTTGTCTGTCTGTCACTGAGTTCTATGTGTATAGACAACGCTTGGACAGCTCAAAAAGTGTCTATGTAGTTATAAGGCCGTTTCGAACACAAAGATAATAAACCTTTGTAACGCCTCGTTTCAATTTCATTTCAAAAGCGAGTTAATGCATTTCGCACCTTATCTCGGACCACCTTATATCTAATTATTGTAGCAAAAGAATTCAAGTTTATCACAGCAGGCGTATGTGTGAAGTGATAAACGCTGCGTTTTGTGGGTTGAAATTTGTCTGGCATTTCCATTCTATTAGGCCGCTAAAACAGCCGAATAGCTTACAAAATATTTATTTTTTTGGAGGCACGCTCTGGCAGATGTTAATTACTGGGCTAACTGAAGCCGTTTTTGTTGCTTAACAAGCGAAGCCGCAAGGCGTTGTTCTTCTTAAGGCGCATTCAGCGTAGCTGGATTCCTTGCACTGCCAATAATTAAACCGCTGCGGTGCCGTTTGTACGCAATTAGGCCGATACACTTTCGACCGTTTAGTATGGGCTAATATCGGTTAGCATAAGCTCAAACGAAGGCTAAATTCAGCAAATTCAGTTCCCCGGCTCTGCTTCCATATGTCGTCAGGAATTCCCGACATGTGCCGCATCCTTTTGTTGTTAGCTGACTTCTAACAGTGGCGACCTTGGAATTCTCAGAATTTTGCAACCAAACCCGGCTTAGCGTCTTCATGGATTGCAACACCACAGGATTCCACTTGCGATCGCTGGACTTCAGCATCAAGCTTAATTGTAAATACATGCCATTGTCAGCTCTGTTTTGAATCGACAAGGCATTTGCCTTAATTAGGTCAGTTCTTACTAAGATCTTAGCAAATCAAACTGAGCGTGTTTAATCAACCCTTTGGCTCAATCTTTTATTACGCTAATAAGCGCAAATTTAAACAATTCAAAATTGCTAAAATAAGCATGTGCACTATGACCTATGAGCCGCGCCTTAGGCGTTGTGCGTTTATGCATTGCGATAGCACAGGTGTTGTCCTGAAAATTGTAATTTAAACTAAAATTAGCAGTTTGTGGTTTGAATATATGGTAGTTGATTCCTATTTATGATTTATAATTGATTTGATGGGCAATAGTCCTACATTTTTTATTGTTGTCACAGCTAGCCGAGGCCTTGTCAACCCCTTCGTTTAAGGGTGGTACACCTTTACCCATGTCTAACCTATGGTTCCATTATTTTATTCTGTTTTGATTTTAAAACCCTCCACTCTGATAGTCTGCTCTATTTTATTCAGTTATTGTTGACCTCTATATGCGTGTAGTGGTCTAATTGTTTAGCTTAGTTGTTGGCAGCACCAGTAGAACCAAAACAGAGTTCGAGTAACATGTGGCTCCTCACCACACACTATAATGTGGAGATGGTGAAGGCTAAAGCTGGTTTATTGAGGTTACCAACGTTTACAATGCATTCTGCTTGTTGTGGGCTCCCGTAAAGATGATATATCTCCAAACTCTCTTACCATAAGCTAGCTTATATCCCTAGGCTTCTCATTTATGTTGAGATAGATATAAAATAATTTACAATTAAAAAACATATCTAACTTATCTTTAGCGCTGGTAACGCAGATAAACTACAGTCACTTTATATAAACAGTCTGGCCATATGAAATGTCACTTATGACATAAGACATAATATGGCCCCCTCCAGTGGCGGGTCAAAAGCAGTGGCGGGGTTGGTGTTGGAAAATAGTATAATTAAATAAATGCTTAGTATAAGTCAATAATGACTAAATAGTAAAACAAACAATCGTATCAATGAGATATTATAATTTCTTTCTACTCATGACATTGAAATCAGTCATTTTGACATGGATTGCGGTGGTTGAAATCGCATTTCAACCACTAGTGATTGAAATGTTTGACATTCAATTGTTGACAAGAGGAATGTCACTTTACTTTTAATTTTGTCTAAAGTGCATTAATTTGTTAAAATGTTTAAAAATTCGTAGAAAAAATAGTATATGCAACTCGTGACTGATAAAATTCCAACGTTTCGAGTTACTTTTTACTTCCTTTACGATAAAGGAAGTAGTATTGGATTCACCCCAGAAATTCGAAATTGAGTTTTCAACAGATCTTCACGTTTTAGAGTCTCCTGGACCCAGAAAACATATTTTTGTTCATTGGTCTGTCTGTCTGTGTGTTTATGTGTGTGTCTGTCTGTCTGTCTGCCTGTTAACAGAATATCTCAAAAACGAAAAGAGGTATGGCCTTGAAACTTGATATATAAGTTTTTTGTATTATGTAGATGAGACGGCAAGCTTTCGAAGAAAATCGCATAACCGGAAGTAGGTGTTTACTCTTGTGATTTTTTAGTTTTTTACGATTTTTTCAAAAACGGCTGTAACAATTTTTTTCAAACTTTACATTTTTAATAAGTTTTTAATGTGTATTGATGTGAGATAGACAATTTTTCAGTTGAATACTTCTAAAATGGGTTTCTTTTGTGTTTTTTCTATTTTTTTATTAACTCCTATTTTAAATACAGTGTGTTTCACTTTACATGGAAGCACCCCTGTATTTTCTTTGTTTTTGTATGAATCTATTTGAATTTTTTACCAGTTGTACAGCTCACCAAGATGCATCTATTTATGTCCTTGAGCGCAAATGACGTTATTAGCCTGGCCTACTACGATCAAGAACATGGGATGCGTTGTCAATATTTTGCATCGCGTTAGAGTTACAGCAAAAAGTTATTAAGAAAAGTTGTTTAGAATCAAAAGAATAACCGAGATACCGATTTTCGTTTAATAATTCGAATTTTTAATTTGTATCCATAAATTTGTCGAAGACCCAAATTTCAACTTTTAATTTGGTATCAAATGGTGCCATGGAGAAACAATATTTTTATTATTGTTGCAAACGTCATTAGCTTTTAACAATGGCTGAATTACGTTTAACTGTTGCTGAGAAAGTAGAAATAATTATTAGAATTACTTGTGAAAATGCAAGATCCAATAGAGAAGTAGCTAGAATATTTAATGGAATGCATCCAGGGCGTGCACCTATTTATTACGTAATTCAGCCATTTAACTAATGACGTTTGCAACAATAATAAAAATGTTGTTTCTCCATGGCACCATTTGATACCAAATTAAAAGTTGAAATTTGGGACTGACAGATTTATGGATAAAAATTAAAAATTCGAATTATTAAACGAAAATCGGTATCTGGGTTATTCTTTTGATTCTAAACAACTTTTCTTAATAACTTTTTGCTATAACTCTAACGCGATGCAAAATATTGACAATGCGACCCTTGTTCTTGATCGTAGTAGGCTAGGCTAATAACGTCATTTGCGCTCAAGGACATGAAATGATGCCTCTTGGTGAGTTGTACAAAAGGTAAAAAATTCAAATCGATTAATACAAAAACAAAGAAAATACAGGGGTGCTTCCATGTAAAGTGAAACACACTGTATAATACCCGGTATATTATTACATTTTTGAATTCAACTTAAAATTTTCGAGAAAATTTGTCTCTTCAATTAACGCTCTATTTTGTACCGTTTTTGTAGTATTTATTTGCAATTTTTGAAAATTTTTGACAAATGCCTAAAAATTAAAAATCAAATTTTTTGCTAATTATAAGATCACTGTAAAAGGAAGTTGTGTGAGTGTATCACACCAGATTTCATCAATTCGCTTCGCTCGTTGAAAAAAAAATTTTAACGTTGAATTTTTTTTTCAACCACTTGTCCTATAATATACTATTATTTACAGTTAGTGCTCACATAAATAATAATAAATCTACAGAACTTAAAGTGATCCCAAAACTAATAAAACTGTAGGTATACAGTCTAATACGCTTAAAATTACTTTTCATAACTTCCCACTTAATTTATATAGCCTACATTGTGCATTGCCACAGAAGTACATCTGTATTTACTTCGTTGTGTATTTTGCTTTTTTGTTTTCGTTTCAGCTATTCTTAAACGAACACCGATAACTTTGGATATAATAAACCTTTCTAATTGATTAAAAGTTGCAATATGTTTTACGTCAACAATATGCATTTTATGTATATAATATGCTTTTACATTTATAGATTCTATTCTGACCTTTTATGTTATTCTAATATGCGCGATTAACCTGTTTGGCCACAGCCCCGCTTTTGTTATTTCTAGGGAAGCTTTTCATCTTAATACCATGTTCGAACCAATTTTTGCATTCAAATTCAAAAGAATCCATACCTAAAATTTAAACATCGATAAAATCAGTTTTTGGACGGCAAATGTTATTTTTTAAGATTTGGTCAGTTGTTTATAAAGACATTAGTATTTTCAATGGCTGTAGGCTCCGAAGCAGACGATGAGAAAGTAAATAATGTTGGAACAGCATTATCCTTAAGTCTTTTTTGCCATCAACTCGTGCTTTTTCACACATACAGTCTGCAAAATGCTTTTCACAAATCTTGAATTTCCATTCGGGTACCAATTTTCTTTATTATTTTTTCTACAACCGTCAAGAAAAATAGATATCAACTAGCAGTCCAGTGAGACAAATGTCTCATTTAAAAAAACAAAAAAGACCGTTTTTCAAATAGAACGCGTATTAAATAAACACTGTACCCAGACCTGGAAAGTGTCAAAGTGGTTGCCTAAACGATCGAGGTTTTAAGGCGCAGAGGGCATCGGAACATTCTGGAAGCTGTCAAAGTGGTTGCCTAACCGATCGAGGTTTTAAGGCGCAGAGGTCGCAGCTCCGTTTGACTGCTGAAACAGTTTTTATTTAATACGCGTTCTATTTGAAAAACGGTCTTTTTTGTGATTTCTCAAAAACCGGAAGTGTCACGTGACTGAAATTCGGTTCCTGACCTGACATGACCATTCCAAACATATAACTTTCATAACTTTTTTCTCTATCTTTTACGGTTTGACTGCTGAAACAGCGTCCCAGACAGACAAAACAGCGTCCCGGACGGACCAGCGCCAGCGTCCCGACAGACACGTCTATTAGATAAAGGATATTATTTCGCAACGTAGTGCGCGAAGATTTTTGGCGCTCTAGTGCTCGAAATGAATATCCCATTTTTTAACACGTTAAAAAATGCAAACTTCGCGCATTGATAGCGATGCGCGAATGTCCCCTTTTTTATGGTTGTCGAAAAAATACTATTTTGTATTAAGTGCGCGAAGTGAGTGTTTTTGTGCGTGAGAAAAGAAGAATAGATATCAATATTATTTCGCGACGTAGTGCGCGAACATTTTTGGCGCTCTAGTGCGCGAAATGCATTGTTTCACGTCATCAAGGGTAACGTAAATAAATATCCCATTTTTTAACACGTTAATAGTAATTAACGTATTAAGAGGGGTAACCCAGTCATAACATTCGAGCATATTTTTACCACTCGAGCGAGCGCAGCGAAGCAAGAGTGGTAATTTATGTGAGAAATGTTAAGACAGTTGCCCCTCGAAATGCGTTCATTAGTTTATTGTTCATTGAGGCAATAATTTTGAATCGATAAGAATTACTAAAAACTGCTAAATCGAAATCGGACTACCATGAATATGTGTGATGTTGCTATAGTGAATGCATGTTAAATGAGTGGATGCATGTTAAATGTATCTTAACATTCGAGGACGCGAGTGGATGCATGTTAAATGAGTGGATGCATGTTAAATGTATCTTAACATTCGAGGACGCGATCATGTTAAACACTGTTTAACATTTCAATGAACAATAAAAAATTGAAAACTTCGCGCATTGATAGCAATGTGCGAATGGCCCCTTTTTTTGACGGTTGTCGAAAAATTACTATTTTGTTCTAACAGGACAGCAAAGCATAGTTGCTTTACCATTAATCTCACATATAAAATAAAGACATATTTCTATATACTGCTGATTATTTGCAATAGTCACTTCTCAAAGACTTCCTAATGGTAATCATCTAATCACTATAAGTTTTACGAAGTTGCAAAGAAACAGGGCCATTAAATTGACTTTTCGAATGCAAATGCTTTTGGGTAGGTCAGTAGCCAGAGTCCGTCGATTTGCGTTGATTGATTAGACTAAGGAAACATTTGATAAACTTGTATATTAACCACTATTATTATTATTATCTCATTAAAACTAAACCTAATAAAGTATTATTTAAAAAAAATGTATGTACACTATAACAAACTACTGAAACAAGTATTTTATAATTTTAATTCTCGGCTGCTGGGCCCCAAATGTCTAGGCACAGGAAGATTGCTGTCGGCTGATTTTACCGTATGCAATAAAAGTTTTCGTTGCCAAAACATGAAATTTTAATCATCTTTCGAGGTGAAGATACCTTAGTTTCGACTATTTACTACATTCGGAAATGAAAGGAAACGATGGATTTTATACAAATGATACAGAAAAATCCTCAAACAATGTAAGTTTCAAAGCAAAGAAGAAATTTGAGGACAAGGTGTTGGTCTGGTGTGCAGGTAGGCATTTCACGCTCTTATGTCAAACATGTGAGGGGTGAGGCGGTGGGTGCAAACTTTTATATTCAAATATGTCTTTCGAAATTGGTTAATTTTATCAATTACACAGCATCCTATTGATGAAATTGTATTTTGGCACAATGTAGCATCCTGCCATTACGCTAAAATAACCAGGAATTGGTTTGCGGTTCACAACATTCATTTTGTACTTAGAAATGATAGTCCTCTAAATGTTCCCGTCTCCGGAAAATTCCTCGAATGCAATTGCTCGAAATCAATTGCTCGAAAATTAAATTGCTCGAATGTAACTTTTCTCGAAATACAAGTTCCTCGAACCGCAATTTCTCGAAAATGTTTTGCTCGAATTTATGTGGTCTTAAATAACGCGTCAATACTAAAATCTTCACAATCTTTTGTAGTAAGTGGTCAAAGACAGTATTATGTTCTTGTAACAGGAAAGTGATTATCATTGGAATGTAATTACGGGGATTCATAATCAGGATAATGGGTTTGTTGTTATTACAAATAATGTTAAATAGGTTTTTCTTTTAAAATAGGAAATAAAATAGGAAACATCTTTAGAACAACAAAAGGCCTCTTACAGGGCTGCTCTACGTCACCAACCCTATTCAAAATATTCCTACAACAAACACTGGAACCATGGAAAAAAAGATGTGAAGGAATGGGTGTCCCAATCAGAGACGACCATCTATACACTCTTAGTTTCGCTGACGATCAGGCAGTAATCGCCCAAGACGATGAAGATCTCAGTTTTATGCTAAGAAAATTAGATGACGTATACACCGAAAATGGTTTAGAGATAAGCTTGGACAAAACAGAGTATCTAACAACAGCACAAGAACCGGTTACCAACTTAGAAATAGAAGAAGGAAGCCAAATAAGAGGAACAGACAAATTCAGATACTTAGGATTTATTATCTCAAAAAAAGGTACAACTGAAGCGGAAATTAAAAGTAGATTGGGACAAACCAGAAATACAATAAAACAACTTAACCCAGTGCTTTGGGATAGACACCTCACAAAAACGACAAAGACTAGAATTTACAACACTCTAGTACGCAGTATACTAACATACGGAGCAGAAATCTGGGTATTAAATAAAAAGGAAAAAAATAAAATTCATTCAACAGAAATGGATTTCTGGAGAAGAAGCTGCGGAATTAAAAGAACTGACAGAGTTACCAACGAGGAAATTAAAAGACGAATGAAAGTAGAAAAAGATACGCTAGAATACATCGAACAGAAAAGATTGATTTGGTACGGACATGTAAGAAGGTCAGAACCCAACCGATGGATAACAAAGATCACAGAATGGAGCCCAAAGGGAAAAAAAAAGCGAGGAAGACCCAGAAGATCTTGGAGGAATGAAGTCGACAACGCGATGGACAATAAACAACTGGAAGACGGAGACTGGGAAAATAGAGAGGAATGGAAAATGTGGTTGAGTCAAGGAAAACAGCGTCAGCTGTAAAAATCCTTATATATATATATAGGTTTTTCTTAAGACACGAAAGTGATTATCATCGAAATGTAATACATACCTATACCTATTTTTTATTAGTAAAGATTATAATTTGTAATTTGTGTTTTTTTATATTCGATATTAACTGATTCGAGTTAAGGCTATTTCACAACTTTATTATTTTTCGAGCAACAGATAATCGAGAAATTGCTGTTCGAGAAACTTGCAACTCGAGTAAAGTCACATTCGGGCAATTGACTTTCGAGCAACTGATTTCGAGCAATTCGTTTTCGAGCAATTGCATTCGAGCAATTTACCTAGAACCAAATGTTCCACAGGCACGCCTCATTGAAAATTTTTAGGCAATATTAAGATGAAAGGTTTATGATAATGGCTAAAAACTAAGGATAGTTGCGACATAGACTTTTTAAAAATCGGATAATAGACAATTTGACGATCAGAGACGGTCAGAACATGATGCGACAGGTTACACAAAACTGTGTGTCATCTAAGGCAATAGACCTTTATGTGTTATTTGAATTGCATTTTTTTGTTAGATAGTAAAGAAAAACACCCTAATGCTGTAATGCGCCCCACAATAGTTTTGCCTGGCTCATGGAGTTCGGCCCTGTTTGCAGAGAGGGGTCCCTACACCACATAAGTAGTGTTTTTGTTTAATTATGGCGGTGGCTAAGCCCAAACTGCTTCTATCGTGTGGAAATTATGCTAATTGTGTCGGACTTTTGGGTTCTGGAGATTTCCCTCTGCTGCCGTAATTACGTAGCCTTGGGTCGTCTCACTAGAGGGAAGAGGGAGAGGGTGTGGATGTCCGTTACCAAGAATCGGTGACACGTAGGGTTGATTCAGGGTGCATGATTTTAGGGGTAGTTTGTGGTACCGGGAGTCGGGGACTCGGAGGGATGATTCAATGTGCAGGTTTAGAAATAGCTTCCGTTAGCGGGAATTGGTGACACGAAGGGATTATTTAAATGCGTTTTTTTTTAAGTGGCAGTACCGAAACTGGGCGACCGAGAGGAGTAGCTCAGGCTTAATATGAAGAGCGTTCAAATATAAATTATAATTTAATATTTATTCAAAACAAACAGAAGGTCTCTAAGTATGTCATGTCATTTTTCTTATCAGCCTCCTTCCCTTTGAATAAACTCGTGCCATCTTTCCTCAGTTTCTGTATTCCACTAAAAAAAATCTTTTGGCTGCTGACACACCCATTTCCGAACAATTTAGATGACTTCTTCATTACAAAGATGTATTTTTCTCCTAGAAAGTCTTTTAAGGATCCATACAAATAAAAATCTGATGCAGCACGGTTCGAAAAGTATGATAAATGGGTCAGCATGGTCCATTTAAATTTTTGAATCGTAGTCAGCGTGTGAATAGCGAAATAGGGTCAAGCATTATCCTGTAAGAAACAGACAGAAAACTAACTTTTTGCCCAAGCTACCCTTACTGATATTTAATGCAGGAGGAATATCCTTCACTGTAATTCGACGATAGTTTCAAATAAGTGCAATTTACTCTCTCAGCATTCTCTTCTATTGTCGTTGTTTTTGGACTCCGAGAATGCGGTTCATTCTCGACACGTTTGCGGCCATCTTTAAAATCTTTACTCATTTTATAAACGCCCGTCTTTTAACTCTTACACAAATTTCTGATGGGTTCGTTATTAAGAAATTTGCTAATAATGCGTTGTTCGATGCTTGAATGCACTCCCACTTCACTCATGCTTGCCAATTGAACGAAAATGAATTGTGGCGACTTAGCGACTGAATCAAGTTAGGACTTGTTCCAGAGCATTAATTAATGTATACAACTTCTGTGCATGTCATTGTCTTTTGAAGCGCAATTGAAATTATAATTCATATTTGAACGCACCTCGTAGTTCAAGAGAGTCCTAGGTCTCCGCAGGACTCCTGCTAGTAGATATCTGGACTGATGTGGCGGACTGGTCGGCTGAAGCACGCTTTGCCGAATAAAGTTGAGCTGGCGGTACGGTTTTGCTGGAAGAGCTCGACTCGGAAGTTTGCTCTGACTAGAGCTTGGTGGGCCGCCCTGGGGAATATGAGGCTGTTCCAAAATTTCGAAAGCAGCTTGTGAATGGCAGCCATGGAAACACAGCTTTTCTATGCCCGAACACGGAACATTGTTGCCTCGATAAAACAGGACGTCGCGCCTAATTATTTTTTGTTGTTGCTTTCTCCAACTTTTGGCAATATTTTTGCATAACATTCACCTATTAGGGTGTGCTCACATGATAATTAATCGACAAAAATTAACCATCATGCTATGATATTGCCTAGGGTGGGGATGGTGATCTCTTATGTCGCTATTCCATACTTTGTCGTTTTAACTATGGGCCAAAGTGGTGAATCTAAGTTTCATCTACAGTCTTACATTTTACTTTTATTAATTATCGCCAAATTTACTTCAGTTTTACTTGTGGTTGGTATTCAACGTGTTTCCGCTATAAATCTGACGGCAATCATTCCATCATTAAGCACCTTATCATGGACCAAATCAATATCTGCTTTGGTCCCGCACTGGTGCACATTTATACTGTGGCCGCCAAAAGGTCGGCATCATATGGAAAAAAAAATATGTTTAATTTTTCAAATAACTTTTTACGAAAATGTGTGCTTCTCTAAAAACCTATTTAGCCCCTATCACATATACCCAGTGATGTTTAATTATTTAGAAAACGGCGTTTTTCGAGATTTTCAAAATCCAAAAAGTACTGTTTTTCAGAAATTAAGTAAGATTTTAATGAGATTTTTTTTAGAGCCCATTAGTCTTAGCTAACTGAAGAATCTCAAAAACACCTATTTTTCTTTAACTTTAGCTAAAATCTAATTTTCCAATTTTTTTAATATTTTTCAAAATTGCACGTGGCAACACTTACTTTTAGGGGAAGACTTTAAAGATTTATAATTGGAAACAATAATATAAAATGTTAATTACTCCTTCCGATTTTTTATTATTTACAGAAGAGTAATGTGTTCGCAGAATTTTTATGTTTTTGATACAAGACCCTTTTTAGGAGAAATATTTTTCATTGATGATAAATATCTATTTAAATGAATAATACGAAAATCGTTGTCGTGAACCATTTTAAATATTAATAAAACTAAAGATTTCGTCTTGTGGATCAAGACAAAATCTTTAGTTTTATTAATATCTATTTAAATGGCTTCAAGAAACTCTAATCTAACCTTGTTAATGAATTACTGTTACAAATATCCTGTAGATGTTATTTTACAGTTGTCTGAACGAGGAAATTTTTTAGAACATGTAAACTGATGTACACCGCGTACATTTGTATGCTCAAAGAAACCATTTGCGACTTTTAAGGAGTATTGTGTGCATATTTCAATTAATCTTCCTCCACTATCGTTAAGGACATTTTTTTCCAAACTGCCCGATTATTTTGTCACACTTTTTTGAGCCCGTTGTCCCGTCGGCCATCATAATTAATGCTTTACTATTTTTCCTAAAGTTAATTCGAATTGATTATAGAATTCGTCCTTTACTACATCAATGACATTATTTCTAGGCACATATATTCCGATAATAATTCTGCAACATTCGGGAAAAATTCAAAATGTTCAAATGATAATATTTTATTAATGGACTTGGTCTAATTTAAACCAAATATGGAAAGAAATGGGTTTTACAGTGACACAGTCCTGAAAGATTACCAAAAATTCCATGGCTGTTCTTTTGAAAAATATTTTTTTTAAATGCACCAATACATGCAAATGGTCCAGTTTATTTGTGGAGCAGCATTTCAGGCCTGAAGGCATATAGCTTGGAAGCTCCTCAGCTTCCGGTTTCTTGCCATAGTTTCCCATTCCTGGAGGTTGAACTGGTTGGTGTCCTCGTTTATATTATCCCACCATGTTTTCTTTGGCCTCCCTATTCTGTTTCTTCCTGGTAATACCTACTGCGGTTTTAATTATGTCGCTTTCTGGTATGCGTGTTATGTGTCCCAACAATCTGAGTCTGCTCTGGGTTATAACTGTGATTATTTCCTTCATATCCATAATAATGTCTAATCACTATGGTTTCTTTCAGTTTAGTAATGACAAAAATTCAAAAGCCAAAATTTAACCGCGGTTAAATATGTGTCAAAATTTAATCGCTTGTGAGTAATTTTAACATGATTATTAAAGGTGCTTCACCACCTGAATTTTATCTATTTATTCAGGAAATAATCACGCCGAACATCTCGCGTGCATGTAAACTAGCCTGAATAAATTTTGACGATTTTCTGTCAGAATGTTTTGCTCTGAAGAAATATATCTCGTAAATTTTCCGCCCCAAAATCACTCGTGCTACGCACTCGGGATTCTTGTTGAGCAGCAAATTTACTTGACAAATTTCTTAGCAAAACATTCTAACAGAAAAATATCAAAATTTAGTCGGCTATTTTAATGCACGTCGGATATTACTGTTGATTATTTCCTTCATATCCATAATAATGCGTAATCACTGTGGTTTCTGTCAGTTTAATAATGACAAAAATTCAAACGTCAAAATTTAACCGCGGTTAAATATGTGTCAAAATTTAATTGCTTGTGAGTAATTTTAACATGGTTATTAAAGGTGTTTCACTACCTGAATTTTATCTATTTATTCAGGAAATAATCACGCCGATCATCCCACGTGCATGTAAACTAGCATGAATAAATTCTGACGATTTTCAGTCAGAATGTTTTGCTCTGAAGAAATATATCTCGTAAATTTTCCGCCCCAAAATCACTCGTGATTCTTGTTGAGCGGCAAATTTACTTGACAAATTTCTTAGCAATACATTCTGACAGAAAACGTCATAATTAATCGGCTATTTTAATGCACTTGGGATATTACTGTTGATTATTCTTATATCTTTAAATAATTCGTTTATTTCATCATTGGTTCTGCTTCTCTAGTTGCCATTTTCGTTTTTTCCACCATATTTTTCTCAGGGTTCTTCTTTCAAACACCTCCAAGTTCCTCTTGCTTTCTTCTGTGACAGTCCAGGTTACGCTCGCGTAGGTCACTACCGGTCTTATTATTGTTTTGTATACATATATGAACTTTTGCTTTTTTACTAATGTTTTTATCACTTAACACTTTGTTTAATGCTCCGGCACACTTTATGCCAGCTGTAATCTGTCTTCTTATTTCGCTGTTACACTCTTCTTTACTTGTTATTTCTGTTCCAAGGTACACTATACACTAGTCTTTAGATTAAATGTATATTCGATATTATTATCGTTTTTTATTTTTAGGTTAAGGTCCACAAGTTGGTTGGTTTTTCTCAGAATTATGTAGCAGGATTTATCTTGGTTTATTTCTAGACCTACTTTCCTTGCTGCTTCTTCAAACCTGCTTGTAATTAATTTTAATTCTTCTTTTGTTCTTGATAGCATGACTATATCATCAGCGAATGCTAGTAATTGGTATTGGAATTTTTCAAAATACTGTTTGTTTTGATTTTGCTTTCTCTTGTTATGTTTTCGAGGGTTATAATAATTAAAGTTGACGATAATGGATAGCATTGTTTAATTCCTGTATTGCTTTGAAAGTCTTCCGATAGTTGTCCTGGATGAATTACTTTATTCTTTGTTTCTTGTAATGTCATATAAGTTAATTGTATAAGTTTTCTTTTTATCTCTAAATTTTGAATTGCTTCGTAGATCTTTTCTCTTTTTATCCTGTCAAAAGCCTGTTTAAAGTCTATGGATATTGCATGAATTGGGATGTTGTTCTTTTCGAATTTTTCTTGTATTTGTCGTAACATAAATATGTGATTTATTGTTGATTTCCCACTTCTAAATCCCGCTTGGTATTGTCCTATTTTGTTTATGATGTCGTCTTGTATTCTGCTGTTTATTAGTTTTGCCAGTACTTTATAGGTTACATTTAGAAGTGCAACCGGGCGATAATTTGCTGGGTTTTTTTTGTATTGCCTTTCTTGTGTATAGGATAAATCAACGACTGATTCCATTCTATGGGCATAGTTTTCTCTTTCCAAATTTGTTTAAGTCCATTCAGTCTTTTTTAGTAGTTCTTCGTTGCCATTTTTTATTTGTTCAATTATGATCCCATCTGAGTCTGCACTTTTATTATTTTTTGTTTTCCTTATCACTTATTTTTTGTTTTCCTTATCACTTCTATCAGATCTTCTTCGATTGGTTCATCTCTTTGTTGGTCGTTCCCTTTCTTTCGTAGGTATTGTTCGTTTTGGTTTTCGTTATTGGCTTGTGTCAGGATATTCTTATAATACTGTTCCCAGATATCTAGTATTCTTTTGGTTCCCATGCAAATTTCACCTTGCTGATTTTTTAGGGCAACTATAAGTATTTGATAGCCTCGTCTTTCCTCCTTTAGATTCTTGTAAAATAATTTTGTGTTATTATTTTTAAAGTTTTGTTCCATTGTCTTCAATTTTTTGTTTATTGATACTTTTTTCTCGTTTCTAATGAAGTTTTGTGTGTCGTTCCTTGTTCGTTTGTACAACTCTATATTTTCCTGTGTATTATGTTTCAGCATTTCCATTTTTACTTCCTTCTTTCTTTGTATTGCTTTCTTGCAATCGTCAAACCATTCTTTCTTCTGTTTATGGGTTGGAGGATTTAAGGATAGTTTTGTACTTAATATTATTGTTTTTTTATGTTGTTCCATTCTTCGTTCACTTCTTCTGATACCTTTTTTGAGATCATTTTTTTGTGTTTTCTTCATAAATAAGGTGATTATATTCTTTGCTCCTAATCACATTTTTCGTGTTTTCGTCGTTTTGTAGTCTGGGTCTTTTTTGTGTGAGTTTTGCTACCACCAGCATGTGGTCCAAGTCAATGTCCGCCCCTCGGTAAGTTCTCACGTTTAAGATTTGTTTCTCGTGTATTTTCCCTACTAATATGTGTTCAATTAGGTTATAGATCATCCTATTTGGGCTTATCCATGTTGATTTCTAAATATATTTTCGTTTTTGACGGGTGCTTTTGATTATCATTTTTTTGCTAGCTGCGAAGTCGATTAATTTTTGTCCATTATCCTTAGTCTTATTGTGTAGGCTTTCTTTCCCGGCTATTTCGATGTTACGTTCTTCCTTTCCAATTTGTGCGTTAAAGTCGCCTATTATGATTGTTATATCAAAGTTTGGTATATTGTTTACTGCGCTTTCTATTGCGTCGTAAAATTCCTGTTTTATGTCGTCATCTTTGTCCTCTGTAGGTGCATGGGCATTAATTATTATCATTTTTCTGTACTTTCCTCTTAGTCTTAACATGCTTATTCTGCCAGTGATCATTTTAAAATCTGGAATTTTTTCCTTCAAGTCGTCTTTTAATATAAAGCCTGTGTCAAACCTATTTCCCCTCTTCCTAGACACGAGATATAATTTTTAAATTTTTTTATTGTTATTCCCTTTATATTTGTTCCCTGTACGGCTAGTATGTCTAAATTGTATTTTTTTTTGTTCTTGTGCCAGTTGTTTCGTACTTCCTTCTTTGTTTAACCCTTGTAAGTTTCATGTAGCTAATTTAATTGTTTGTTCTTTGTTTCGTTTATCCGTTTTCCTGGTTTTCAAGTTTTCTTTTCCAGCTGTCTATTTCTTTGATTAGTTCAGTTTTTTTTCAGTTTTCCATTCTAATTCTTTTTTTAGTATGCCTTTTATGCTTCTCTAACTTATCCATTCCAATTTCCGTGGGATTCTCTTTCTCTTGATTCTCTCCGTTATTGTCTGTTTTTGGTGGAGATCTCTGTATTTTCTTGTTTCTCCTGAACGCGTCTTCTTCTTTCTCCAGTGATTTATTCTCTAGCTCTCATCTTTTCCTTTTGCAAATAAATTCTACGATACTTCCAACGTTGTTTTTCGTTTCGAACATTGGCCTTCTTGTTAATTTTAGTTATTTTCATGTCCGCTGCTTAAATTAACTTCTCCACTTACGCGCACGCCTTGCTTATGTTACGCCACTGGCGGCCTTCCCGCGCCGCCAGCTGTTTACACCGCGTTTGACCCGTGAGAAGTCACGGGGCTTCTGCTCTGCTCAGCTGATGTCGGTTCTATGTTATCTCTTCGCCTAAATAATTAATAGTTTTCTCTTATACAACCCCTATCTTTGTAACTTAGATACTTTCTGTGAACTTCAATATCTTCTATTTTCTTTTAACACATTTTCCACTTTTATACCCCTAATTTAACACTGCAAAATGACTTTAATATTCGGTGCGTAACTAAGCTGTATTAACAGGTTTTGCGTCGACGCTGTACTCCTCTTGCTTACTATACACCTTAAAAATATATCTATATACTCGTATTTAAAACGTGAAGCGTGTTCTTTCGATATCTATTTTGAGACTTCCACCAGGCCGGTTTCGATAATTCTTTTTTTTAAATAAAAGCCGTTACCGTGTAGATGTGCACAAAAGTACTAAATTGCAAATAACTGCATAACTTTTAGAGAAAACCCAAAATATTGTAGCGCGTAAGTGACGTAGCTTTGCAGCGCGTAGCAGTGAAACAGGTAAAAATATATCTATATACTCGTATTTAAAACGTGAAGCGTGTTCTTTCGATATCTATTTTGAGACTTCCACCAGGCCGGTTTCGATAATTCTTTTTTTTAAATAAAAGCCGTTACCGTGTAGATGTGCACAAAAGTACTAAATTGCAAATAACTGCATAACTTTTAGAGAAAACCCAAAATATTGTAGCGCGTAAGTGACGTAGCTTTGCAGCGCGTAGCAGTGAAACAGGTAAGCTCTCGAAGTCGGCCCGCAATGTTCTGGTGATTTTTGCAATGGACCACTATACTGCTCGACTTTGTTTTTGCAAAATACGGCCTGCTAAATTCTTAGAAAACGCCAAAGTGACAGCGAATTTTTTTTAAATTTCAATCTTTCCTTTCGAAAAGTAGCGTGTGCGAGTGAAGCTTGACTGTACATCAGTTCATTATTAATCGAATGTACCTACACATCGCCCATTCTCTTGAAAATTGAGAATGGAAAATATACCACGAATAGAGGTGAGGAGGATACAATTAAAATACCATCTCAACTAATTGCCAAAGAGGACATCATTACGGCAATATTTGGTAATAGTTTTTCAACTATTGAGAACATCTCTAAATTCTCAATTTTATCGCCAAAAAACATTGCGATGAAATTAACCACAAAGTTATACCTCTTACCTGGTTATGAAAAAAAATATTTGAGTGTGATTACAATTGCAGATAATGACAACATTTTACAATTTTCTACGGAATTTCTAGATTCGTAAAATTTCAGTGAAATACCTCCACGTTGCTTAACACTAAAAATAGCGGCAATTGTTATTCTCTTGAGAAATTTAAATGTCTCAACTGGTATAGATTACGCGTATATATTTAACACCTTCTGATATTACATTACCTTTTTGCTTTCGGAGAAGACAGTTTCCTGTACGCCTAGCATTTGCAATGACAAATAATAAATCGCAAGGACAAAGTCTGGACACAGTAGGAATGTATTTGCCACAACCAGTATTTATCATGGTCAATTATATGTAGCAATGTCACGTGTGCGTTGTTTTAAAAACTTAAAAATTAAAATTTTACCTAATGGATCGTGCCACACGTTAAACATTGTCTATGAAGAAGTTTTATAAGTTGTAAAATATTTTGCAATGTGTGTTTGTTTTTATTTACTGTGGTTTTATCCGCTCGTCGATATTTATTTAAATGGCAGTTGCTCTCAAGACAAAAAAGTGTTATAACAGTGATTTTTCAAAATGCGGTATCAGTACAATAAGGACATATTGTTTTGAATTTATATAAGGGTTTACATGAGAAAATATTCCAAGACCGAATAGTTTTCCAAACTTCTCTTGAAACTCGGCAACGAAAACCTATGTCAAGCCGTGACAGATGTCGCCAACCTCACTAACAATATATTCCGACATCAAGAACATAATAGCAAAACCTGTGTCCTGGCTTCGAAAAAGGGCGATTATCACTCTGAAGAATGATAAAACACTAGAAATCAATAACACACACCTCGGAGCCTTTCATTCGGAGAATAAGATCTATCAGTCGATTAACAGTGTGGTGGAGACAGATGACACGGTGCACTACCATGTTGAGTTTCTCCACACTCTCGACCCTCCCGGACTTCTTCCAAATCGCCTGCCTTTGAAAGTTAGAGCATCCATTATACAGGGTGACCACGGGAAGTATTTACATTTTAAAATAAGCAAAACTGTGTTAGTTTTTCAAAAAACAAATTTATTTACGTTTCTAACATGTTTGTTAGGATATGCCATTTAACTTAAGTAGCAAAAATCAGGTCAGGAAGGTGACGACCGTCTTCCCTGATACAATTTTCAATTTTGTTTAGGAAGTTCTGCCATACTCGCTCCTCGGTGATTAGTGCCACCTCCTCACGAATTGCTTCCTTCAGATCATCCAAATTACTTACTTTTTACTCATAATGTTGCCCGTGGTTCGAAAACTTCTAACCCATTTCATAATCGTTGGTCGGGTCGGTACGGCTCCATGCCGGTCAACGTTGAAACGAATGCGAAAATCACGCTGAGCCGCTACCACTGAATCATTGTTTCTTACATACGACTCGTAGGTAAACACGCGATGTTCAACTGTCCACGGCTCCATTGCGACTGAGATACGTATATGGGCATGCCTTGAGAGCTGAATGACCGCCCTACCACAGAATAATACAGAATGGCCTGTTGGCTTAAAATTTAGCTAGTTTTTTCGTTGCGCATGCGCGAGTTCTGGTGGTGTGCTGTCAGCTGTTTTCCATATTTTACAAGTGTAATTGTAGGGGTCAATGACCCCTTGTAAGAAGGTTATGTTTTTTGTGCAAGTGGTTTTAAAATATTAATTTAGTATGAGTGCACAGAAAAGATCTTTTGGTGGCACATGGTGTACTGTGCATTTCCATATAAATTGCATGGACTGTAAACGTACGGATTATTTCTATTCAGTTTAAAATTTAGGCGCATAATTTTGAATTTACCGCCTCTGCACACCACTAGCATCATGGCGGACCATGTCAAGGTCATAAAAATTGAGTATGCTGACATCAAAAGCGCCGACACAGAGAGGCCATTCTGATTTAGGGTATTATTCTGTGGCCCTACCATCACCTGATCACTCGCCTGGGCTGAGTACAGTCCCATCAAAAATGTTAAGTGGTCACAAATGGCATATCCTAACAAACATGTTAGTAACGTAAATAAATTTGTTTTTGAAAAACTAACACAGTTTTGCTTATTTTAAAATGTAAATACTTCCCGTGGTCACCCTGTACTACTGAGAAACGTGAAGACTCCTAAACTCGAATGCAGGTGAAAGCTCCGCATCGAAACTTCACTGAGGCCACAATTTTCATAGGTTTTGGACAAGTGGAGACAGTCTTCATTCCTCGAATACCCC
Organism: Agriotes lineatus; assembly: GCA_940337035.1. Classification (NCBI taxonomy): domain Eukaryota; kingdom Metazoa; phylum Arthropoda; class Insecta; order Coleoptera; family Elateridae; genus Agriotes; species Agriotes lineatus. The sequence continues at coordinate 69,202 of CALNHX010004326.1, forward strand.
TTATTCTTTCAGACTATTCTTTTCAATTTAAGAGACTGCAATTTTCCGTCAAAACCTGCTTTGCCATGACGATCAACAAGGTGCAGAGAAAGTTGCTGAATCAGGCTGAGGTCGACTTAAAGGAAGACTTTTTCTCTCGGTCAACTTTATCTAGACTGTTTAGGAGCCAGTTCTCCAAAAAAGTTAGTGGTGCTCAAACCAGAAGGGAAAACTATAATATACTAGACAATATCGTCTACAAGAAGTTTAGTTTTTTTACCCTCTATTCGACGGGATTGACTTTTACTTCACAGATCGTTACGTAACAGAATCTGGGAGAAAGTAAAAAGTTGCAATTCGCCATATTAGTTCTTTTTACAAATAGGGTCAAATCATTTTCAGGGCTTTTCGAAATTCATTCTGCCAAAGGAGCTAACTGTGCGAGACCTGTTTTTCTAAAGCTCTACAACGAGGAAATTACTACAGATGGGAAGCTGAAATTCGACACATTAGTTCGTTTTACAAATCAGATCAAGTAAATTTCAAGGTTTTGCAGATTTCATCCCGAAAGGAGTTAAATGGGACAAATCTTTTTTTCTAAATATCGCCACAAGGAAACTACTACAAGTAGTTGAAATTGAGCATATTAGAACATTTTTCAAATCAGGTCAAATCATTTTTGGGGTTTTGCAGAATTCATCTCCGAAAGGGGTTAAATGAAACAAATCTATTTGTCATAATATGTCCACGGGAAAGCTACTGCAGGCAGTACGTTGAAATTCGGCATTTTAGATCGTTTTACTAATCGGAAATTATTTTTAGGGTTTTTCGAAATACATTTCCTCAAACTGGTTAAATAGGTCAGAAGTGTTTTTCTAAAAATAACCACAAATGATCTACTACAGACCGGAAATCGAAATTCGGTATATTACAGTCGCGGCCATAAAAACCGGGACAGTTTTTTTGACCTAATTTTCAAAATGCGAAAAGACGTGCTGACTCTGACAATTCTAATTAATAAATGTCATCAAGTCATTATTCAGATCTAAACAATGACTTTTGATGACAATTATTAATTAGAATTGTCAGTGTCAGCACTTCTTTTCGCATTTTGAAAATTAGATCAAAAAAACTGTCCCGGTTTTTATGGCCGCGACTGTACATAATTTTACAAATTAGGTCAAATCAATTTCAGGCTTTTTCAAAAATAACTCCCGAAAAGGTTAAATGGGGTAGATCTGTTTTTCTAAAGATCGCCGTAATACGGTAACAGCTGTAGGTAGAAAGTTGATTCGGCACAGTAGTTTGTTTTACACATCGAATTAAGTCATTTTCAGGGTTTTTCGAAATGTATATCCCCTCAAAGGGATTAAATAGGGTAGATGTGTTTTTCTAAAGATCGTCACGAGATAGGATTTGCAGAATGCATCTGCTCAAAAGAGTTAAATGAGATAGATCTGTTTTTTAAAGATTGCCTTAACGAGCCAACTACTACAGATATGAAGTTGAAATTTAGCATATTAGATCGTCTTACAAACAGGCCAAACCATTTTCAGGGATTTTTGGAATTCACCACCAAAGGGTGTTACGGTGTAAATGCTCTCTTAGCGGTTGGTTCTCTGTGAACAGTGCCGATATTCGATTCGCGCACATCGAAATTCGTTAGGTTGGTGATTACTTTTTTTGGTGGTACTTGGATTTTGCAAACTTATTGCGCTTCGGCCTTTGATTCATTTTTACAGCGAAGCCAGCATCTTGCATGGTTTTTCTATAATCTGATGGGGGAGTTAGGCTGTTTTTGAATCTTTGTGTGCCCCACGCCGTTTGGCGGAGTTTTGGTGTAAAAGGGAATATTTGGACATTTAAGCCTGCGCCAATTAGTGGAGTCAGTGGCGTAACTATCATATGTGCAGGGGGTGCGAAGAACCTCCGCGCCGACTCTATATAGGCGCCACACTAGCGGAGTTTGTAGTGAAAATAAAAGTTTTCCTAAAATAGTGGTTCAAAGCGACCACAGACTATGATACGTGAGCGCCACTGGGCTCTCTTGAGTGCGCAGTCTTTTCTCCTTTTGAGTAGATTAGAAGTTCAAGCTCTAGTGTGTGTTTGTGATTCTTAGATTTTATAGTGCATAGTAACATACTATAAATTCAAAGTTTTAAACCTCAAATTTCTGACGATTGCCTCAGACACAGAGGTCATAGAGAGTGCCAAATTACTTTAGACTACGTATGAAACTGATCGAGATCAGCTTACGGCTTACTAAAGCAAATTGTACAATTTCGATCTTCGTACACAATTAGTATTAAATCATGCTTATCAGTGAAGGAAGTGGGAGAAAAATGTCTGTCGAATCACACATCATTGGCTAGCTTTCCAGATTTGTATACAGTTTATATCCTATTTTTTACATCCCGTCACTACAGCCTCCACTGAGAGATCTTTTTCTAAATTAAAAATTATTAAAAACTTTTTGCTAAGTAAGATGAAACAGAGGACGCCCGCGAAAAACGTGGAGGGGAACTGTAAAACAAGAGACAGGAAAAACTATAGCACAACTGAGCCAAATAGCAAAGGAAAATGACAACTGGAGAGAATATACGAATACCCCATGTCCCAATAGGGAATAATGGGAGTATTATTATTATGTTATATTTAATAAAAGATTGAAACATCTAAATGTGTTTTATCTTGCAGTAAGTAACCTTTCATGTTAAGCCCAAAAATACCCCCCCCCCCCCCGCCCTCTTTTTTCTGATACTTCTTGTCTACAGCGGCTATCATTTATTCTTGCACACCGGCGCCAAACCGTCTTGTTACGCCACTGAGTGGAGTTAGCTGCAAACAAACTGCTGCAAAAAAAATTCCGTGCACATGGCCCATATTAGAGTTAAGCAACGCTCTTTCTGGTCAGAACTTGGATGGGAGTTCCACGGCTGCCTCTCTCGGCCCCTCGTGGTACTGCTGCCACGGAAATAGTTGGTTCCGGATGTCACAATAACATCATGACAGTCGTTAGTAGGGTTGGAAGTCCCCATAAAGGTACAGCGACACCTATAATTGGCCTAATGACTGTTGGCTAAGTACGAAATAAATAAATATTCTTGGGGCGAGTTATTTTGAAGTTTTATCCGCTTTCGCATGAACTGCATGTCGCTTATTTAAACGATTTTCTAGCCGTTCCTACCCTACCAGCGGCCCTCAAAACTCTCAATTTTAACCCTTAAAACGAATATTGCGATGAAATCAACAACAAAATTATATGTCTCTTGCCTGAATATGAACAACAATATTGAATGTGAATACAATTGTATCGCATAAAGACAACATTTTATAATTTTCCAAATATCTAGATTCGTTAAATTTCAGTGGAATATATCCACATTGCTTAACGGGATCAATAGATATTAGCTTGAACATTTTAAATGTGTGTACTGGTATAATAGATGAGATAAGATTAATGGTACACGATTTATTTGAGAACTGCTTAGATTTGGTATTAAATGGACAAGCCACAAGCCAGGCAGAAGAGTATTATTACCGCGTATAGATTAACACATTCTAATATTGCACTACCTTTTTGGCTTCGGAAAACAAATTTTTCTGTGGGCCTATCATTTGAGATGACAATTAATAAATCACAAAAACAAACTATAGATCAAGTGGGAATATATCGTATTTGCCACAACCAGTATTTAGCCATGGACAAGTATGTATTTCACTATTTTTTTGTAAAATCGCCTTTTGCTTTTAATTACTCTGATGGACATACTGCCTATACAATTATGTATTGCTTTCCTAGCGTTAATCAAACTTTTTATTGGATTAAATGCAAAGCAGTAATCGAAGAGTAGACATCCTGTATAATACAATTCACAATTATTATAAAAAGCTATAGATTAGAATTGTACTGTAAACCAAAAATGCTAAAACTGTTAACTCTTAATAATTACTAGCCAGGGCATGGTTGTATAGTAGATGGATATTATTAGCCGTACCTGTTCAAAAGCAATAGTATAAATTTTATTTTAAAAATGTACTGAAAAAGCCATGATGTTAATGACTATTAAAATATATCTAAAATATGTGATAATAATTTTATTAGCAACAACATAGTCATCATATGAATGTATAAATAAAACAATTTAAATTTACATTAGAATTACAAAACAATGATCATCTATTAAAAAATTCCCCAAGAATTGACAACCTCTGCAGAAATGGTTGAGCTCTGCAACTTAACAACTTATAGTTGCTTTCCCACGATGAATTTTTTAAATATTTGTTTTCAAATCGAATTCTTTCAAGCATTCGTTGAGGATCATGTTTCTGCTGTATAGATGTATTGAGAAATATTTGATCAATTATGCTGGGTAGTATAGAATAATTATCTTCTACATCTTCTCTAAATAATGTGGAATTATTATTAGATTCAAGTAATTCTATATTCGCCTCTACATCTGTAGTAGTTTTTAACTCATAGCTATCGTTATCGTCTAGCTTCATATAATCACCATATGATTCTGTAGTTACACTACTTAAATTTTCCTCTTGTATTAATTCAGCTGTTCCTCTGTTTTGATTTAACTGTATTTCACTCACATTTTCTGGAATCATATCCGCATCTACGTCAGACTCTATTTCTTTGTTCTCGCTATTTACTAACAAATTATTCTCCAAGTCAGCATCTTCCTTTACTTGGAAACCATTTCTTCTTTCATCAATAGTTTCTCCCCTAAAGATACTTTTCTTTGCATTTAATTCTACAAAATCAAACAATCTTTCTCTAGGCTTTTCGTGGCAGCAATACAAAGCACTAGGGTCTATTGGATGTGCTTCAGTATTAAAAATATAGCCACCGGCTTCTAAAATGCATTCACCATTAGCAGTGTTAACTATAGTACCATGTTGACCTTGATTGTGTATAAAATTGTCAGTATCAAAAAGTAAATATAAATATTTTGTAGTTTCGGCTAAAAAGAAAGACTCCATACGATCTTCTTTTCGATGGTCTCGTACGTCCTTAATCTAAAAAGAAAAAACAAATGTAACGTACAATACTGCGACGGATTCAAAAAGTAAGTACCGTGGCATATCCACATGGCGTTTTTGCACTATGCTGAATGCTTCTTAAAATATCAACACCAACTTGTAAAAGATAGGGATCTCCAGTAGCTCTATATAAGTACATGACCGATTCTATCAATTCAGGGCGCAGGGGGTAATTTTCCCGATTATTTCCAGCTTCTGTTTGTGGAATGTTATAAAATTCCGGGGTAAAACCATATTGAAGCCATACTTGATGATAGTTGTGCAAGGTCTTCATTGCAGATGACGTATCGCCTGAAAATTAATATAATTAATGCAAGATTGAATTTCAGCTTGCGCTGGCTTACCGATTAGACTTAAAACGCCAGGCCAATATGCTTCTAAAGACTGGAAAACTGGCAGTGTAACTTGGCCTTTTGTCATAGAAACCCACAAATACCAGTCTTCTCGCTTAAGGTATCTATCGATAGACCGCCTTGCTTCTCGGAACATCTCCATTAGTTCAGGCTTTTGTAACAATATGCTTCCTTTTACTAGGTATTCAAAATATGAGTCAACACCAGCTCCAATGCCAGCATCTTGTGCAGTCCAATGGCCTGTGAGGATGTCTATATGGTTGCCGTACAGCCCCAATTGAGAACGATTATTATAAAGAGCATACAGAGCATTCATTGCTACCTAAAATTATTTTCACTTAAAATAAATTTCTAATACTTTATAAATGTATATATAACGGGTGTTCATAAACAGTCGTCATCCCAGTAGGTTTTGACTTCAGAAACGTATGTCTATTAAAATTGAGAAAAAATGCGATATGACAGTACTCAATGACGTTTCATTGCGTTGCACGAATTAATCAAAGATATAACATTTTGTTTTTCAAAGCAACTGGGATGACGACTGTTTATGAACACCCGATATTACAGCACTATGGGCTTCTAGGTCCATGGCTTAGTCTTATTACATTTCATTTTACGTTCCACCATTCACTCTTTACATTTTTAAATTTTACATTTTACATTTCATTTTACATTTCACATCTTGAGTTTTGAATTTTACATTTTACATTTAAACCTGATATTTGACTTTTTACATTTTACATTTTTGAAATTGACATTTGACCTTTTAAATTTTACATTTCACATCTTGAGTTTTGAATTTTACATTTTACATTTAAACCTGATATGACTTTTTACATTTTACATTTTTGAAATTGACATTTGACCTTTTAAATTTTACATTTCACATCTTGAGTTTTGAATTTTACATTTTACATTTAAACCTGATATTTGACTTTTTACATTTTACATTTTTGAAATTGACATTTGACCTTTTAAATTTTACATTTCACATCTTGAGTTTTGAATTTTACATTTTACATTTAAACCTGATATTTGACTTTTTACATTTTACATTTTTGAAATTGACATTTGACCTTTTAAATTTTACATTTCACATCTTGAGTTTTGAATTTTACTTTTTACATTTAAACCTGATATGACTTTTTCCATTTTACATTTTTGAAATTGACATTTGACCTTTTAAATTTTACATTTCACATCTTGAGTTTTGAATTTTACATTTTACATTTAAACCTGATATTTGACTTTTTACATTTTACATTTTTGAAATTGATATTTGACCTTTTAAATTTTACATTTCACATCTTGAGTTTTGAATTTTACATTTTACATTTAAACCTGATATTTGACTTTTTACATTTTACATTTTTGAAATTGACATTTGACCTTTTAAATTTTACATTTCACATCTTGAGTTTTGAATTTTACATTTTACATTTAAACCTGATATTTGACTTTTTACATTTTACATTTTTGAAATTGACATTTGACCTAAATTTTACATTTCACATCTTGAGTTTTGAATTTTACATTTTACATTTAAACCTGATATTTGACTTTTTACATTTTACATTTTTAAAATTGATATTTGACCTTTTAAATTTTACATTTCACATCTTGAGTTTTGAATTTTACATTTTACATTTAAACCTGATATTTGACTTTTTACATTTTACATTTTTGAAATTGACATTTGACCTTTTAAATTTTACATTTCACATCTTGAGTTTTGAATTTTACATTTTACATTTAAACCTGATATTTTACTTTTTACATTTGACCTTTTAAATTTTATATTTTACATTTCACATTTTGAGTTTTAAATTTGACATTTTACATTTCAACCTGATATTTGACTTTTTACATGTTACAATTTTGAACTTGACATTTGACATTTTACATCTGATCTTTTACATTTGACTTTTTGCATTTCACAATTCCCATTTGACATTTTACCTTTCATATTTCCCTTTTCACTACTCACATTCACCTTTCACATTTCACATAATACTTATAGAAAAACCAATTTATATTACCCAGCAATTTGATGTTATGTATTAGTAAGCTCGTGGTTTGATTTTTGCCAATTAGAATGCTTGATTATTTAAATTTGGAAAAAGTGATTTTCTTTATAGCCAATTGCTGACTAAACCGTTACATATATTGACTTCACACAAAAATAGGTACTTCTTTTTGCACTTCATTAACATAATTTCTACCAATAAAGTTAATTTCTAAAAATATTTAAAGGAATAAATTTTTGAGTAGTGAACAAAAAGAGCCTAAAGAGTCCTGCAGATAGTCAATTTTAATTACTATACTTAATACTCTTCTAATCCTCGAACTAAATACATTTTTAAAAATGTATTGCTCATAAACCTTCATCCTTAATATCGCACATTCACTTACAATATTTTTCTTTTGTCGCAGAAGTGCATTAGTATACGAAACTCAAAATAAATGCGATAATAAATTGCGATTATAACTACAATCTCACCTCTTCATAAAGTGGATCTCCAGTAAGTCTGCTGAGGGTTCCAAATTCCAATATGAAAGTGCCAATTCCAGCTGTGCAGGTAACCGGAGTCTCCCCAGGAGGCACTCCATGGCGCAAATTCACCGTCCCATATGGCATTCCGGATTTTGTATCAAAAGCTGCTATTAGACGTTTAGCAACATCTTCCGCTAGTCTCAGCAGTGGGCCATTGCAAGGCCATCCAGGCTCTAATTTAACACCAGTTCTAAAAAAGTCAAACCAATGTACAGGCAGACCTCGCCGTTCGCGGCTTTGCGGTTCGCTGATTTGATGTTACACGGGGCACCTTTGTGCTCCCTTTTCTTTGCCGTTCACGGAATTGCCAACTGTTTCAACTTTCACACACTAACGGCCGGTCTTATCAAGGCCACTAATCTGACGTTAACTTTAATTCGCTGTGATGAGCTTTTGTTTATTTTAACAGCGATTTAAAGTTAACGTCAGATTAGTGACCTTTATAAGACCGGCCGTAAGTAAATAAAGCAGACGTATGCGGTTTATGTCATGAACACCTAAATAACATTATTTATCACGAACTTGTAAACACACTTAACGAGCCTATTCCTTTGAATCTCTTATTACCAAATTGGACCTGAAAGTGGCAGACATATGTTACGTATGGAATTTTAATTCAAGCTTTACTGTTTTCTCGAGCGTTTCTGCCGAAAATTCAATTGAGTTTAATTTTTAAAACACGGACAACCATGTCGTCAAAGTGTAAAGTTTCTGCTTCAGATTTGCCAGACAAAAACCGCAGAAAAGTTTTGGTTTTTTGAGGTTAATGGAACCTAACCTCGTTTTTATCATTTATGTGTTTACTTGCGAATCGCGGTTTTGGGCTTCGCGGCATTCTTCTGGAATGTAACCCCCGCGAACGGCGAGATCTGCCTGTACTAGTTAAACTAGTTCATGAAATAAATGATTGCTAGTTGTTGATGCTAGGCATAATGCAAATAAATAATTATGGTCAATATAGCAATCAACAAAGTAAAAACATTCTGGTTCTTTTTACTCGAAGAAATTGGCAGAAAAGGTAACAATTTACGGTTTCTGAGCAAAGACAATGTGATTATGACAAAGGTTTGAATTATTGTAACATTCTCTTTACTCGCTAGATACCCTTGTAATTCTGCCTGATAACCGTTTTGTTATTAATAAAATCGCCAATTACCTCTGGAAAACGCCAAAATTGAATTGTGCGCTGTTCTAGTGCTTCATAAGAGCTGCGGGTTGCAATTGACAACGGATCGATATTAATATCTAGTACTAACATTGTTCCCTGGCTTACTCTTATTATTCTAATAATGTCACTAACGTTTCAATAGAGATGTTAAAAGATGAGTTCCATTGTTCAAACTTATGTTTGACCATGGATTAACAAAAAGGTGTAAAACTAAGTGGAATCGAGTAAACACAAAAGTGTGTGTAATTCGGCTACACGAACTAGTTCAATGCGTGCCAGATAAGTTGTTTATAAACAAGAATCGGCAGTTTGCATCGAGTTACTGGGTCAAGTTGCAAATTACTATAGGAAGCATTTCGCCAACCTTTGCATTCTGCGACGTGCACTGGGTTATATTGCGACCACCTTGTATAATTACGCTACTTTAAGTGCATGCTATCGTGTTTTTTAGTTGATGTTAATAGTAGGTTGAGAAAACACGACACACATTTAATCATATATAAGCTTTTGTATTTTTTATTGAAATCAATATACTTTTAACCATTGAAGTATGTTCATTTGTAACGAGAGACGAGGGCTAAGATTGTCTTTAAAGGGGTGGTAAGGCCTGACCATCTCCCGTTACATCTTATCGCAATCAAGAAGTTCCATCTCCTGTCAAGAAACAACCTGGTTCTACAATACTATAAAATCTACTTTCCGAATTGGAAATTGGGAAGGAAACATCCATAATATAACAATTAAAAATATAAAATTAGAAAATGCACTTCCATGTACCAGAACAAACGAGTATTAAATTTCCATTACTAGGGTAGAAATAGCATTTTAGTGCAACTTTATAGGTAGAAATTTTATCCAATATAGAAGTTGAATTTTAATAAACTGAATTTTAAAATACAAGACAATATCCTTGCAATTCACTTTATACATGTGAATTATATTATATAGTTAGATTGGTTCAATCACTATAGTTAGAAGGTGTTAAGTTCAGAGCACTTCATTTCACACGTCGGAATATGGCGAGTCAGGGTCGGCGAAATATCTCTTTTCGAAACTCATTCAATCTGGCACACCGTTAACGGCGTACTGGGTCATGAGGTTAGCATCACGGCTTCGACGACTGCCTTATTTTCTCTACTTCCACATCTGTGGTTTCGGTACCCAATTTTTAAAGCAACTGTGTGGGCCGCCCGCCAGTTGCCAGATGTGGGGATTGAACCCCGTACCGCGGCGCCACAGCTTGAGCTCCCTAACCGCTCGGCCACGCTGGCGATTTAGAAGATGTTGACGCTACAAAAATAATTCGCTAAATTGTGTCTAATTTCTCTATCAAAAAAAAATCCTTTTTGGTATTCTCTAACACTTTCAATCTGCGTTTACCGTCAGTACAGAATAGTTTTTTTTTTATTAATTCAACTAGATCAGCAGCATACTTAATGCTACACATGGTCTTGTGAAATGTAATAAAAATATTGCACAGATTAATGAGAAGGAGGACATCTCGCTATGAAGTTCCTCTGTGGCTAGTTCTAGTTGTCTAGTTGTTGTCAGATTCATCTGATGATAACCAAATATCCTGGGGGAGTTACCTTTTTTTCTTGTATATAAATGTTTTTCAACAAAAGAATAGGTGACAGCACTCGTGCACTTATCAATTTTGGCAAAAAAGGTTTTTGTTTTTCGTATGATGTCTTCTATAGTGGGCACTTCTAGATCACGGTGAATTTGTGAGTTACGAACAAACCATGGCGCATTCACTGAAATTCGCAAGACTTTGTTCTGTAGCCAGGGTTGGCAAAAACCCGGGTTTTTTCAGAAATTATCTGCCCACTGGGTTTTTTGGGGGTTTTCGGTTTTTTTTGGGTTTTTAGATAAATGTACTGTTTTTTGCATTTACATATCCTATGTAAAAATCTGAATGTATATTAATTTTTAATTTTAGGTAAAAGCTAGATACTTAAGTAATTTGTAATTTACCTACAAATATACAAATAAACATCCTTTAAACATGTAAATCTCGTCTCTTCAAGGGGATTTCCTCGTTCAATGATTTGTCAGTATAAAAAATTAGATGTGGCCATCACACGACTTTCCTTTATTGCTTTAAAAATTAAATCTTGTGACTTTTTCATATGTTTACGTAGTAAGTCTGGAAAGAGCATCTTTACAGGATGCATAAAAACATTTCAGGGCCGATGCTGAAGACAAGCCCTAAAAACCTACAACGTACACCATTTTTAGGCACCTGTATTTCTTCTTAATTTTTACATAAATATTAAAACATTACAATAACAAACAAATATTATATCTTTGTAAAAATCTAGAGATATTAATTTGTAGTTCATTTCCTTATAAACCACAGTTAACCGATTCGTTTTACGTTTGGCAATACTGAAGTGTGTAGTTGGTGACACTGTAAGTTTATGTCAAATTCGAGATTAGTAGGTTAGGTTTTGCGTCAGTTATGACACAGATTGACGTAAAACCTAACCTGCTAACCTCGAATTCAATATAGACTTACAGTGAAAATATTGACAGACGAGCACAAGAAAAACTAAAAGAGTTCAGTGCTCAAGCGTTTCACACGTTATACTTTCTGGACTGCAAGTAAATATGAAACTTGAGTTTATCTCTACTGAATCAAGCATTGGATAATACAATGCCACCACACGCATTCCCACAAAGCCAAAGAATTCTAAATGTCGATTTCAGCCAATAAAATTATGCCTTAAGGCCCATAAGGAGAGAGACTTGAACTTGTGATTACTCCTACTTGACATTAAATAGGCAACCATCCTTACGGTTGCTGAAGTCGGAGGTTTCATTCAGACTACCTGCATTCCTAAGCGATAATGACCTTTCCTGGAAAAGGATTAGTTTGCCGATCAACGAAATGTTTCACAAATAGTTTTTCTAGCAATTGGCAGGCAGTGTCGTGAATATTTACGTATACAATATACATTCTCCATAGCTAAACGCAATACCAATATATTAACCAATTCATATTTTGAAACACCCAAAAATGTTTACTATTGTTATTTAATTATAATACGGTTTTGTCTGTCTTGTACTCTTTTCCTAAGTATTATTTCTGTGTATTATTTATTCGAATAAATCAAATCAACTAATACAATAAAATACAGTATCTGAAATGTTTATAGGTACCTACGATCATTGGGACTGCATTATAATAAAAAAAATATCTTTTGGCCTAATAATAACCAACTTGAATTCATTTTACATATACCAAACTGCCGTAAGAATCGATAATAATTTTTAAATGATGAATCAAGTAAATCAATTTTAATAAATCACTTGTTGACTCACAATAATATTGTCTGATTCATCGATTAATTATGTACTGTCGCTACTGTTTTTCATTTTTCTTTATTGTTCGATTTCAACATGTACATGTTTATATTCAGATGCATGGTGTTTGAATTACAAACTTTTTAATAAAATTAAACCTGGCGTTGATAATAACAATTTATCAAAAAGCAGTAGCAATAAAAAAAAAAATTATCTTGCGATACCATGACAGACATCGCATTCTCCAGTTGAACGTTTGGGAAATTAGAAAATAGTTATCCATAATGGACTAGCTGACCCGGCAAACGTTGTGCTGCCCAAAAATAATTTGTTTTTGTGCACACATGTTCTGAATATGAGCAAAATTAGACCATAAATATCTCGACTCCAGCACCACTTACCGGGTTCATTTTTTGTAAAAATATTTTATTCCCCGTAACTAACATACCGTCTGTTCTATAAAAAAGGCCCCGCCTTCTAGCTACTTTATTATTTATTTTAGACCCAATAAACCTTATATCAAATCAAATGGCACATAAAAACCTACATTTTAACACTATCAAAAAAAATTTATCTTCAATTGTTTCAGAGCGGTGACGTCACATGCAATTTTTTTAAACGACACTGTATATATTTTTTGACATTTTCTGGTAGAGGTTTTTTTTCTCTTTTCAACAATATAAATATTTCATGCACTCGCATAAAAAAATTTTCGTGAAAAATTACAAAAACTTTTTCACAGTGGGAGGCCATGATACAAAACTGTAAACAAAAGTGTAACTCAGAAAAACAAAACAAATAGTAGCCAAATGCTTTAACTGTCAGATTTCAGAATAATCTAAAGTGTTTATTGTTTTGTTATTCTGAGTTACACTTTTGTTTATAGTTTTGTATGGTGGCCTCCCACTGATAAAAAAGTTTTTTAATTTTTCTCGAAAATTTTCTTATGTAAGGACATAAAATATTTATATTGTTGAAAAGAGAATAAAAACCTCTATCAGAAAATGTAAAAAAATAGTTACAGTGTCATTTAAAAAAATTGCACGTGACGTCACCACTCTGAAACAATTGAAGATAAAAAATTTTTGGTAGTGTTAAAATGTAGGATTTTATGTGCCATTTGATTTGATATAAGGTTTATTGGGTCTAAATTAAATAATAAAGTTGCTAGAAGGCGGGGCCTTTTTTATAGAACAGACGGTATATTCTGAATATGAGCCACATCGGACGATAAATACAATTTATCAAAATATCTCGACCTATTGTAAAATGGTTGTTTATATGATAAAAACCGGCCTACGATGTAAGTCTAAGAATTAGCAAAATTTTAAGCCATCATACAATTTAATCGGTCCAGTATCTTCGGAGGAGATACCGAACAAAGATTCACACAAAGAAAGAGACCACCGATTTTATGGTATAGATTGGGGTAGATGAACTCGGTAAAGCTCCGTTCTTTCAGATTTATTTAATCTTTGTATTGATTTAATATTCTTATACTTCAATTTGACAAATAAGTACTTAATTTCATTTCGTACGTCAAACGTCATTACTTTTCACAGCAGTGTTATAAAAGCCGTTTCTAATCCAACTAACTAATGTTAAACGGTGTGTTAATGATTGCGACAAAAAAATATAGTTTCGATTTTGTTACGTTACGTCATTGTATAATTATAACAATTAATTCTTTGTGATTAAAACAAAATAGCTGTGATTTTTAATTTAATACACTATATAATAATCTGGTGTGATACACTCACAGTACTTCCTTTTACAGTGATTTTATAATTAGCCAAAAATGTTATTTTTAATTTTTAAGCATTTGTGAAAAAATTTCAAAAATTACAAATTCCACAAAAACGGTACAAAATAGAGCGTTAGTTAAAAAGACAAATTTTCTCTACAATTTTAAGCTAAATTCAAAAATGTAATAATATACCGGGTGTTCTATTTAAAATAGGAGTTAATAAGAAAAATAGAAAAAAACAAAAGAAACCCATTTTACAAGTATTCAACTGGAAAATTACCTATCTCACATCAATACACATTAAAAATGAAATAAAAGTGTAAAGTTTGAAAAGTGCTAAAAGTCGACGTTTCTGCACGAGACATGAAAATTATGAAACTCAGCCTTCGGCTTCGTTTCATAACATGTGTAACTTCAGTGGACTGTATGGAATAATACACTAATTTGACGCAAAACGGCCGTTTATTTAGTGTAATATAAAATGAAATTTGGACCCCTTACTGTAAACCTGATGCGCGGTTCACAGCTGTCGCAAATCTGAGTCAGACGGGCTGACGCCAATACATAGAAAGGAGGGGACATAAACAATATACAGGGTGGTACAAACATTTCTCAACACATGTCTCGTGCATAAACTACTTTTAGCACGCATTGCATACAATATTTTATCTACGACCTTAATTTTACCGTTATTAATCCATAAATATCCATTTAACAGAGGTTTGCATCTACGACACTTCTAACTTATGTCATAATAAACAGCAGCCCACGCCGCGCGGGCGATTGTTTGCCACGTCAGTGCTGCCAAGGTGAGTTACGAAATGTAATTATTGATACTCCACATCTGACTGTATTCATTACATAATGCTTTAATTATTTCAAAAACACTTTACCTGTAACGCAAGAAGCAACTAGAATAACTTTACAACCACACTTCCAGTTTGAAATTGTAGTTTTATAACCTCACTTCACTTTTAGCACATGAGCTAAAAGTAAACAGCTGATTTCTTTAACCACGGTAAACTATAAAACGTCACTTTTAGTGAAATAAGCTAGCGGTAAAAGGCCTACTTTTAGTAGTGGTCGTAGATAAACATACATATATGGGCATTTGAAGTGAAGTTTACTTCATTTTTTTTTGAGAAAAATTTATAGAAAGTAATGGATTTCTAGAATATCAATTCTACAACATATATCTTCGAATACCTTACATTATGAATTCTTTAAATAGAATCTAGGTGCGATAACGGTAATGACATGTAAGGGCTAATTAATTGATTATGAATAAAAGTAATAACATCATTAATCAGCTGACTAAGAAGCCAAGTAAAGAAAATATCTTTACTTTTTCCCAAATCTTTAAATAGGTACTTGTACTTTAATTATGGAAATTCCGTATTTGCTATTATCGTAGCGCATTCGGTGGTGATACTGTGCTTGCAGTGTATTTGCTTATATTATAATCCTATAGTCTACGATTTAAAATGGTTAAAGCTAAATTTTAAGCATATCCAAAAAAAAGCAAAAAAATACTTTTGAAGCAAGTGAGAATGCGGTGAGTACTACAAAGTTTTATTAATTGGATAACAGAAACATTTTTAGTATTAAAATTAAATGTAATTCTGCAGGCATAGCTAAAGACCTTTTAAGCGTGTTTAACTTATTGTGTTTTTTTAAGTAAAATACTAAATACTCGTAATTTGGTAAGTGCCGAAAATACCACTTTTACTGCTTTGACACTGGATACTGGTGATAACATGTCACTTGATGATACTCGAGTTGGAAGTGTTTTATCAAGTATAATAAGTGATTCAAACGAGCTTCAACGTTTTGATGAACAACTTAGCAACGATGTCGATGACCGTGTCGTTGAATGTTCTCTTGGCCAAACAACAATTTTTGAAAGAAAATAAAGTAATAGCCGCCGATGATATTGAGAGGGATAATTCTGATGCGGAATTTACATAAAATCGTTATTGCCAGAACTAGTTGACTCCAGGAGATCTCTTAAAAATTTAGATTAGATGTGCTTACATGCCTTAATTTCTACCGTTCACAAATTGTTTGTTGTAAATTCCATGTTTACACAGCACTCTACTCTACTATGTTTATTATACAGAAAAACAAAATGTCATCAATTTCGGCGGATATTATGACATATCTAACTTCTAAGTAAAATCAGCATTTGAAATGAAGAACGAGACCTAATCAGGTGTAATCTGTTGCGTTTCACGGATTTCTAATCTGCTCGTTTAGCTTAGAACGCTCTAGGCTGAAAATCCGTCTACCTGAGCAGAGCGCAATGGGGCATTTTGGTACCGTGTTTAGTAATTTTGTTAGATTTAGATACGGTTTTTGAATGATTCCGGGTTTAATTGAATGTCAAAGTATATTGTCAATATTGATTTTGGTATTAATTGTGTTTATACACCCTTGTACATCACGATTTTTTAAAAAGTGCCACTCTTGTAGTTAATATTTAGCCAATTGAAAAATCACATTTTATTCATTTCTACCTGATCAAAATTGTATATAAGCACAACATATTGGTTAACCGCAAGTAATATAGTTAAGATTCATATTAATGTAGCCAGGCATCTTCCAAGTTGATTCAGACAGACAGAAATAACATTACAAGTTTATTAAATTACAAATAATGTATTCTTGTAAAATGTGTTGCCTACCCCCTGTCCTTATGAGCCTTAAGTTCTTTATATGAGGCATTTTTCTATTTAATTTCATGCTTTATGGCACACAATTAATGTCAATGCGTATTGTGAGACCTTGAGACGGTTTCGAAGCACCATTCAAAACAAAAGGACAGTTAAGTTGTATTAACATCAGAAATGCCATTCATGGATGTTTCTGCGCCTTCTTATTAGGCAACCACCATATGGCAAGTAAAACTTAACCTTCCTGTATGAAGAGTTTAACGAATTTATACACAGTGGGCCAAAAAAACCGGTATACAATTTAAATACTCGTATTTCCAATACTAATTAGTGAATTCAAATATTTCTGCAAAAAACGAGATGCTTGCACTTTTGAGATTAAAAATATATCTTATTTTCAATAATACAACTTTTCAGTTCAATTTTATGCTATTTTAATTAAGGTCATGCAAAAACGGGAGTTTTTAATAAAGTCTCATCGCTTTAATCTAAAATTAAATCTGTAACAAAATTAGTAGGCAATGACTGTTGTTTTATTTGTTTGGTCAATGTCAGTTTGTATTTGTCATTTTACTTTTAATTGTTGCTTTAATCGAAGTCCTGATGAAAATGGTACGCTTAACTAAAGGCGCAAATCGCTTTTGCGATTTGAAGCTGGCGAAGACGATTACAAGTGATTGTTGATAAAAATGCTGGAACTATTTAGATAATTTTTGTTATTATTATTGAATTGCCTTAAGTTTGAAATAATAAACTTGTCCAAAAAACAGAATTTTTTGTATAACTTTGTTTAACCATACACAACTTTCAGATAGCATTGTGACTTTGTAGTAAAAGTGCTTCACTTCCATCTATAAACATTGAACTTTTCGATGATATAATAGTAATTTTAAAATATTAATGACTTACAAATATACGAGGCTACAAAATCTGTACCGCTTTTTTTGGCCCACTGTGTATATACGGTTAGTTTTACTGCCAACACAAACTGTTAGAAAATGTTGATGCTTCACTGATAACTTATTGGTGAAAAACAAAAGCTAGGGTAGTTGATACATGTAATGCAGCATGCTGTGTGGATGCTTAAGTAATTCAATATTAATATCGAGATATCTAAAGGGTATCATGTGATAACAGTTGGCGATAGATTACTGGTGGTAGTAGCAATAGGCAACCAGGGGGTTGTTTACTGCAAGTGAAAAAACTTCTTTAATTTTGAATAATCTACGTTTAATAAGTCACGTTAGAGGGCTAACTTTCCTTTAATTGTGAGAGTAATATTGTATATTTGGTACGTGATAGCAAGATAGCCTTCTTCACGATCAAATTTGACCAAAGGTCACAATTATTATTCATATTATAATTTCAAGATTGTTTGAAACTATTTGAAGTGGTAATTGGTATTTAAACCATCAGTAAGTGAGAGTGATTGTGGCATGCTGTACTACCGTTTATCAAGGTATTAAGAGGTACGAGAGCTACAACGAGCTATTTTGGGTCTTCAACAACTCAAGGGAGGTGTTTGACGACTACCAATCAGTTAGGAGCTGATAGAAAATACACTCAAGGTACCGTTACGGCCAACTCAAAGTGCACGGCAGATTTTTAGCTTGTAATACGATATTCTAATCATAGACGTCGAGTTTTGACGTTTACGTTTGTCATCAACTGTCATAGAACTGAAAACTCAAAAAATTCCCAGACATTTGTCACAAGCAGAGAAAATGCGAGCTATTACAAAACTAGAAGAGAACTGGTCGCTGAGTCAGTCGCAGCAGATTTGCATGTGGGCAAGAGCTGCATTTTCAAAATTAAAAATCGTTGGCAGCAGAGACTTCTGCAAGAAAAGTTTTTTAACACAAGTACAAAGAACAAAGAAAACAGTTTGCAACTGACTATTTGAATGAAATCGACGAGTTTTGGAACACGACTGTTTTCAAAATTTAAAATTTGAGAAGCAATATTTTGTTCAGGCCATAAGGAGTAGTGGACGATTCTCTGTAAACGTATGGGGATGGATCAATGCTCACGAATCTGGGGCATGCTATAGAATTAATGGTAGACTGAACGTTGAAAATTGTTGCAACATTTTGCAAAATGTGATGCTGCCATCTGTAAGAGAGGTCTTTCCTAATCAATTTACTTTTCAACAGGCAAGATATTACCTAATTAATTAATTTTGTTTATGTTAACGTCATTGATAACATTATTTTCACAGGATAACTGTCCTGTGCATGCAGCAGGGATTGTTCATTGATGGTTTGATGGGAATATCAATTTATTACCATGACCTGCAAGAAGTCCGGACTTGAACCCCATCGAAAATGTGTGGGGGTATTGAACTACAAAAATTTATACCAGGGATTTTACACCAAACAACGCCGATGAATTATGGGAAAGAATAAGAAATGCTTGGAAGGAACTGAGAGAACGATACAATATGGAGACATTGGTCAAATCTATGCGAAACAAACTGCAAAGCGTAATAGCAATCGAATACTGATACATATTTATTAAATACATATTATTATATGTATAGTTTGTTTACTTGTGAAACTTTCCTAAAATACAAACATTAAAAAAGTAATACCTATTCTTACAATCACAAGCAACGCCACTGGAGAAACCCTCATTTAATAAGCCGAAAAATCGCAAAAATAACCATAGTAACAAAAAACCGTGCACTTTGAGGTGTCCGCAACTGTACAAGTGAGTCTTTGTGAAGGTTAGTGTATTTTTATTAACAATTTTGGTACGACAAAATTAGTGGAAAGCATTGTAATTTAGGTTTAGAGCGCAATTTAGAATATTAAGTTTTCTAAATTTGCTTTGATTCGGGTACTCGACGTTTTCGGCCATTATACGTAGAAATTATATAATTTTGGTCTAGGTATCTGTAATTAATTTTAACCTCAATTTGACAACATTTAGTTTTTTTTTTTTTTTTTTTAATTCGCACTCAGTCAACAGCTGTTAGGCCAATTATAGGCGTCGCTGTGCAGTTATGAGGACTTCCAACCCCACTAACGACTGTCATGATGTTGTATGACCGCCGGGACCAACTTTTTTCCGTGATAGCCGTACCACGAGGCGCCGAGAGATGTCAAACCAAGCATAATAATACAATCTAACTTAAAAGAAGGTTCTATTAAAAGTACTAAGGAGTGTGATTGACAAAGAAGTCAATACAATAATTTGTAATTCAGTATTCAATTATAAAGAGATTCATTATTATAACCTTTACTCATTCAGCTGAAGAAGATAGATTCTTATTTGCTCAATAAACTGACTAGCCGAAGTAATTTTAAATAATAGTCAAGTGACATAATTTCAATCATATATTTTCATAAGTGAGATATGTCAATTTTGAAAGTAATTCAAAAGCAACAAGGTAAGTGTTTAATACATTATTCTCGATACTACTTCTGTTAACTAAGCAATAGGGGAGATATCAAATTTACTAATTGTAATAACTGTTCGAAAAAGGGTTATATAACATACACAGTTGTAAAAAAGGCGGTACAGAATATTTTTTTTGGCATATTTGCTAGAGGCAAGTGGCCCCTTGGTTTCTGTACCGAGCTTTGGCAATGCACTTCAAATTATTGTCTTGGGAGGCATCGCTCAAATCTTAAAATGAACATTTAAAGTTTACAAATGTCACTTATAAGCCCGAACGCTAACTAAGAGGTGAGTCAATTCTCTACGTTTTTGACGTTTTTTTACGTTTGTATAGCTTTTCGTCTATTTCGTATGGTTTATTCAGCAAACTGAGTCGCCAAAAATTATTTTGTTGTATTTGGGGAATAGTTATGGCCAGCAAACCATCTGTTAGCTCTCAAGTTTAATGAAGTTTCCTGCTGTTGGTATATATTAAAGACGTTCATATTGTAGGTTATGAATAACTCGCACTAAAATTATTACTTAACAGTATCTGATTTTTAATCTTCTTAGTGCCCGCAATGACAGATACAATAGCTTACATACTTAAAATTTGATTTGGTGTAGTAACAGTTTATAGCAAGTTTGTAAGAATGTACTAAAATCCGAGGGGCAAACAACTCTCATAAAAGTGTACACCATATTTAAAATATTTGATACTTGTAAGTAATCAAAATATTTAAAAAATAATTGAAAGTATTTAAAGTATTTAAAAAGTAATGAAGAGTAATTAGACTATTTGAAAAGTAATCGGAATACTTAAGAATAATTAAAATATATTTAGGATACTTGAAAGGAATTAAGAAGTATTTAAACATATTTAAAGTAATTAAGAGGTACTTAAATATTTGTAAGGTAATTAAAAAGTACTTGAAGATAATTAAAGTAATTAAAATAATTAAAATATGAATATAACATGGAAAACTTCTTAATAAGACCTCTATATAGTTAGCAGAGCCACTTGCCAGGATATCAATCAAACATATCCCAGTAATTATCGAATGATAGTCGAAAATTTTTTGTCCTGACCAAAAAAAAAAATTTTTCGCGCTCTCAGTTTTTTTGTATATTGGGTGGCTGGTGGCTATGCTAACTTTATATTAAGTTAGCACAGCCACTAGAATGAAACGACAAATGAATATCAAATATCGTCACAATTGTTACAAACAATTACAAACAATTGTGGAATGACCTAAACATATTCGAGATTTGTCGTGAAACTTTTGATTTTCTTAAACCGAAAAATTATTTGTCAACCGATAAATACATTTTACAACATTGGATCTGTGTGTGTTTATGGAGTCATAGTGATTCAACATCATATGATGTTAACAGAATGCGAAAAAAGTAAAAAAAATAATGCAACGTTGCCAAAAATCTCGACATATCCACGATGGCTATGATAATTCTTGAATATAAATATTTGCTAAAAAAAAAACATTTTTGCATTTTTTCACTTTAAATGGATTTCGACAAACACTCGACAATTATGGGTAACAATTCTGATGATGATTGATTTTCATTTGTCGATTTATTCTAGTGGCTGTGCTAACTTTATTATAGTTAGCACGCCACTCCATATAAAAAAAACTGAAAGCGCGACAATTTTATTTCGTTCACGACAAATACTCGACAATCATTCGACAATTACTGGGATAGGTCTCATCGATATCCTTGCGAATGGCTCTGCTAACTTTATAGAGGTCTTAATAAATATGTCCTCAGATTTTAATCTCAAGTGCAGATAAAAAAATATTTGTCCACTAATAACTAGAGAAACCACCGTTACTCAAGCAATTCCTCACTCGTGGGAAGTTGGCGCCGACTTTTTTGAAAAACATAATTTTTTCCGAGTTCTGAGTAGATTGGATATAGTTCTGGAGTTCCTGATAGAAATTTTGAATAGTTCTAGCAAATTGCAAGTGTAAATCGAGATTCGGTGTAAGCAAGAAAAAAGTTTTTTAACAAGACAAATTAAACATATTTTACTCAAGCAAACTAACCTGACTCTCTCTGACTAGAGACAATCTAACCTGACTCTCTCTGACTCTAGAGAGTCAGGTTAGTTTGCTTGAGTAATACATCTTTCATTTTTCTTGTTTAAAAACTGATAAACTTTCTTCTTGCTGGCTTCACACCAGTAGTTATTCTTGTAGAGTTTCGATTGCTGGAACTATTCAAAATTTCTATGAGGAACTTCAGAACTATATCCAATCTGATCAGAACTCAGAAAAAAAATTATTCTTTTTAAAAAAGTCGGCGCCAACTTCACATGAGTCAATTACTCTGATGAGAAATAACATGTTTTCAACCTAGCTAAATAATGAGCATATTTTACTTGGGTACATAATGAAACATGTTTATACTTCAATGAAACCAGCACTTCAGGTTAATGGAAATATTGGAAATAAACAAGAATAATTTGAAATGAAACTAATATAAAATTGTGTCATATCATTCGCCAACTATCGAAGATCGTCAAGCTCTTTTCCGATTCATAATTAAGACATATGATAACAAACGCAAAAAAATACAACACATGAAGCAGAAGGAATGGTATATTCAAAAAAGGATTGATAGCAAAAAAAATACAAACAGAAACTCAAACAAAACAGTCTTCTCTGATAAAATATCATAAATGATAATAAAAATAGGAACAAAAATAATATACGTATGTAATTACCTACGTACTAATCACTATTTTCTTATAGTTTTATATTCTACATCTATGAGTCTTTTTGTTGCCGCCGTAATGGTGAAAGGACATGTGCCTGACAGCTTTATAGGGCCTTCAAAAATGAAATTGTTTTTACCTATCTGTATGTCTTCCCGTTGCGGCCAAATATACCTGTCCAGGTCAAATTTTAAAAATTTCAATTTTGACTGAACTTTGTTCGTTTCTAATACGCGTCTAATGTACCAATTATCGTGATACGCTACAGCATAATAATGTTCAATTTGGAATTGGGCTTCGGTAGAAATATTTCCCGAAGCGTCTTCCAAATCTGAAAATGTTTCAGTATCCTCGCTATCATCATATTTCAAACTTTCTTCTGATTCTGTTTTAGACGAATCAGATTCATGAACAATTTTTCGTTTCTTTGTTGACTTGTTCACAAACGATTTTGGTCCTCTAACTCTTTGGAGCCTGTCAGTACTAAGACGCGAGTTTTTTGATTCTAATAACCAGCATAGGGTACTTTTTACTTCCTTTTACTACTATAAAGGAAGTATTGGATTCACCCCAAAAATTCGAAATTGAGTTTTCAACAGATCTTCACGTTTTATAGTCCCCTGATCCCAAAAAACATATTTTTTTCATTGGTCTGTCTGTCTGTGTGTCTGTCTGTGTGTGTGTCTGTCTGTGTGTGTGTCTGTGAACAGAATATCTCAAAAACGAAAAGAGGTATGGCATTGAAACTTCATATATAAGTTTTGAAGAAAATCGCATAACCGGAAGTAGGTGTTTACTCTTGTGATTTTTCAGTTTTTTTCGATTTTTTCAAAAACGGCTCTAACGATTTTTTTTAAATCTTACATTTTTCTTACATTTTTAATGTGTATTGATGTGAGATAGGTGATTTTCCAGTTGAATACTTCTAAAGTGGGTTTCTTTTGTTTTTTTTTCTATTTTTTTTATTAACTCCTATTTTAAATAAAACACCCGGTATATTATTACATTTTTGAATTCACCTTAAAATTCTAGAGAAAATTTGTCTCTTCAACTAACACTCGATTTTGTACCGTTTTTGTAGAATTTGTAATTTTTGAAAATTTTTAACAAATGGTTAAAAATTAAAAATGAAATTTTTGACTAATTATAAGATCACTGTAAAAGGAAGTTGTGTGAGTGTATCACACCAGATTTTTTTTATTTTGATGCTTCTGCCCTTGTTCTTTATTTCTACATAGCTATCTGATTTTGTTTCCACATCTGTAAAATCTACCAGGTCTAGATCTACATATTCAAATGCTTTGATTACCCTGGAATCTTGTAGGTCTTCATCTGAAAAAGGATAATTTTGTTGAAAAGATAGGTTTACATCAGTATTGGAAGTAATTATATAATCAATTGTTTTGTCAAGTCAAGACTGATACTTGATATAATATAACTGAGTTGATGGCGTGGGATTTGTTCCAAACAATTATTTCCCAAAATCAAAAAGATGAAAAATTGGGTCTCGAATTTGTCGAAATGTTTCTACTTACAAAAGGTTCGAAATATTTTCTATTATTGAATATGCATACCCACAACACCGCCTTCAATTCAATCAAGTCATCACCAAATATCCGAATGACAAATCCGAGGACAACTGATCACACTGTATTTCTCGTTACGTCATTCTTTGGCAACAATGATTATTAACCAAATTTTCAATATCTATACAAGGCGACTCAATAAAATTACATGTTCTGATTGACTGTCTGACTGATTCATCATCGCCAAGACGAAACCGCTGTACTATGATCGTAAAATTTAGACAAAGTTTACCTTTTGTGACGTAGACATCCACTAAAAAAGGATTATACGAAATTTCCACTCTAAAGAGGTAGGATGGAGATTTAAAGTTAATATAGAGAGAAACTTGAAGTCTTTTCAACTGAAACCTTTTGACATAAGGTTTCAGTTAAAACGAATTTTAAAATTCAACCTCTAAGGGGACGGAACGGGTGTTTGAAGTTATATAAGAAAACATTCTCCGTATTTTGAACCAAGGTATGCAACCTTGAATTTTTGTGCAATACTCATGAATCGTCATAAGTATATATCTCGGTATATATAAATTTTAAAAAAAAGTTTCGTCGGGTACTTGGAAAGTATTTGAAGTAATGAAAAAATAATTAATGTAATGAAAAAGTAATTAATGTAATGAAAAAGTAATTAATGTAATGAAAAAGTAATCAAAACACTTAAAAAGTATTTAAAATATTTAAAAAGTAATTAAAATATTTAAAAAGTAATTAAAGTACTTGAAAGGTAATTAAAATACTTAAAAAGTAATCGGAGGTACTGAATATACTGTAAAAGTAATTTAAAGGGAATTAAGATAATTAAAAGACTTAAAGATGTAATTAAGTATTTAAAAATTCGTAGCGTACACCATATTTAATGAGTTGTTTGCCCCTCGCTAAAATCGATATTAAAGCAGACGTTTAATGATTTATGCGTTGGAAAAAGCCATTTGAGAATTCTCACATACCATTAATATTGAGTCGCAACACACTTCAATAGTAGTGATTTTTGTATTGCAAACACACATAGTTTGTCAGATTGCCATATAACTTTAACTACAATACTTAATTGATTATTTTGTCGAGCATTGTATACTGAACCTCTTAAATGTAACCGTTATTATTCTATTTATGATTTTCTTTCTCTGTGTTTCAAATGATCATCTTACTGCGATTTGTTCTATCGAGGTATCTTATGTCACGTTATAGAGCCTGGCGCCTAATATTGTAATTATAACGATTGTTCCTTTATTTTGTATTTGAACTACGACCACTCTACCGTTTAAGAGCTAACAGATATTTTATGAAGCTGACACAAATCACACTGGATGAAGCATACCTGATGATAAGAGTAGCAGAGGGAGAAACTGAGAGATTTAAAACTCGGAGAGGGGTATGGCAAGGCGATACGTATTCTACGAAAAATTACGAAAATATATTATTTTGTAATAATATTAAACGTATTGCAATCCCAACAATGTTACTATAACTATAACAAAATCATGGCTCTAGATTGATAATTTTTAATTGTTGGACCCAGCGAAAAACCAAAACGGTTATATCACGTTGTCAAGCGTACAATCGCTGATCTATACATCGTAACTATGATAAATAGGAATTTTCTATTGGCTTACTTTGTAATGAATTGTATAATCAGTTATATCACAAGAGCATCGAAAATAATCGATTATTTTCCGAGTAACGAGACGTAGCTGCGAAAAACCACGAGAGCGCAGCTCGAGTGGTATTTTAAGGATTACGTCGAGTTACGAGTGAAAAATAATCATTATTTTCGATTGCTTGAGTGGTATTCGTTACGATTATATAATGAATAGACCGATAATAATAAATTATTTTATTTCTTAGGTTGGCACTGTTTGTGTTAGTGGCACTGTTTCTGTTGGTGGCACTGTAAGTCGGTTACAGGTTAGGTTTTGCATCAGTTTGTGTCAAAACTGACGCAAAGCCTAACCTGCTAACCTCGAATTTGCAATAGACAGTTATTACATCATGGCTCTAGATTATTATTATCCATTATTTTTGCTTTGTTGGACCCACCGAAACACCGAAGTGATTATACCACGTCGTCAAGGGTATATTCGTTTATCTATACCTTGTAACTAAGTAAAATTCTCAATTACTATTGTCCGAATTTATAATGAGTTGTATAATCAGAAGTAATACTCTAAGTACTTCGATATTATCGGGTTATATGTCGATAACTTGTTGCACAATAATGAAAAAGTGTCAGTTTGACAGGTTAAATAGTCCGACCGCGTCAGCGGGAGGAGTATTCTGTCAAACTGACACGATTTGTTATTGTGCAGGAAGTTTGAGACGTATAACATGTTCGAAGTACGCATTGTATTCGATTTGATTATTTTTTGAGTAAATTTTAATATTAGGATCAAATAAATATTTTAGTGGCAGCTCGATTTGTTTGTATTAACCTAGCTGAACGTCATCTCCATGAAAACAACATCAAGTTGACAAAAGTTATGTATTGCGTCGCCTAGTGAAGTTACTGTAGTATAATCGATTTTGTATAATCGAAATTATACAAGATAACTTAACTAAATCCAGCCTTCTGATTGGTTGAGATCGCTACGAAAAAAATAATCATAATAATACTAGGACCAAAAAATAGGCAAGGTTAAAATTAGACTTATGATCAACCATGAGATACTACAAGAAACTCAAGGTGAAGACATCGTAAATGTGATCAAAGAACTAAAACTACAATGAATGGTACACATTTTACAGTCACGAGAAAGCAGAGTAAAAAGAGTACTAATAATCAAGTGCGAGCTCGTGAGAGAAAGACATAAAAGTAAGACAAAAGAAGAGATGGTACGACAAGGCGATGAGAGAAGACATAAAGAATCTGGAAATAAGAAATTAGAGAAACAAAGTTATAAATAAGAAAGCGTCCAGAGAAGTTAAGTGAAAAGCCATAGTGAAATGATAAAAGAAAAAATGGCGACTAATCCACCTCACATAATTGGGTTGGGAGAGCTCCATAAAATTTTAAGGAATGAAATGCCCGTAATAACATCTAATTGCTTCTAGGAAACAAAATATATTCCATAAATAAAATTCTAATAAACACACTGGCACTGTATGAAATGCAATCACCTAATTATATTTTACTATTAAATGCTTAAACTACTTACCGATGCGATAACAAATGTGCACTTATCAAGCCCCCTATTATACGAATATTAGTCTCAAAGACAGAAACATTAATGTTTGCATCAAAGTTTGCTTTAGTAGTTAAAATGTCGACAACTCGTTGGAATTCTGAATAATTCCCCATTATTGCTAGGGTATCTAAGGCATCTATGAGTGTCAGTGAATAGCTAAAATACATCGTTTGTTTTTTCGGTAATCAAGTACTTTCAAACGTCACCTTCCCCATGTGTCAATACCGTCACAACTAAGCGGTCTTAATTCATCATACGGATATGCGTACTTTAAATAACTATCATACGCATGCTGGAACATTTGACGCACTTCTTCCCTGCAAAAGATGGGCAGCATAATTACGATTGTCTGAAATATTGAACATATTGTGGTACCTGAATTGAACCATATCCTTTTTCGTGTAAGTTCTTAAACTATCGGCGAAATTCAAGTAAAAGAATAAAATTACACATAATAATTTTGTATCTATAAAATTCATTGTATACAAAAATTTGGAATTACGGCTTAACACTGTTCGAAAATTTCTAGGTTAGAAAATTAAAAAGTTTTGGCATCAATCAGCTGATTCGTATAAACACTATTTCAAACCATTATACGGATTTGTCGTGTAGTGTGTCCATATTGGTGGGTGTACGTCAGCAAAATTTGTTTTGTGTGAAAAACGTGTTCAAAATTACAACTACGTGGATAAAGAGTGTAGGTATACACAAACATTGGTAAGACCGGTATTAAGTAGTGAAAATTACATGATTTTTATGGGTTCCCACGACTGGAATCAAGCTAAATTTGTAGTGGCAAACATAATTTTACGGAAATTAAAAACCGTTCATTTTTAAATATTTCTTGTGAACATCACCATAGCCACAGAATAAAACATAGCGTTTGATAACTGGTCACAATCTTTGAACGTGCGCAAATCTGC
The DNA here is from genome assembly GCA_940337035.1 of Agriotes lineatus. Classification (NCBI taxonomy): domain Eukaryota; kingdom Metazoa; phylum Arthropoda; class Insecta; order Coleoptera; family Elateridae; genus Agriotes; species Agriotes lineatus. The sequence goes on from CALNHX010004326.1 coordinate 97,839, forward strand.
GATGATGCTAAAATAAAATATCAGTATTTCCAGGGTCGTACTCCACTGTTTTTATTGTGTAGAAGTGTAGATCGTTCTGTTAATTTTAAATTTCTTTAAAGAAAAGCATCTCGTTGGAAAACCTTACTATTAGGGACAAAAAGAAAGAAACTTCAGTTCTGAAATTTGGTAAAGGTTTTTTGGATAGACATATACAGTGTGTTTCACTTTACATAACACCTAAATAACTTTTTTATTTTGAAAGCAATCAATATAACATTTTTATCAGTTGTGTAGGCCACGACAATGCATCTTTTTATATGAATATAGTTTGTATAAAGTCAAAATCTAGCCAACTATTACTAAAATAAAAAGTAGCGTTTCAAGTAGCCATAGTAGCGATCAAGATAGAGCAAAAAAGTATTACGAAAATTTGTTACTGATCACTCAAAAACCCCAAATACCAAATTTCGCTGAAAAACTTTTATTTTTAAAATTTTCAACATTTTTATGCCGTCAGTAGATAATAATTTATTACAATAATAACAGTGCCATGAAACAAGAAAATTCGCAAATTGTATTCAACATTAAAGAACAACAAAATTTAACAACGATTTAACGAAAAATATTTTAAATAGGATCTTTTTTTTTTGATTCAGTACAACTCGTAATATTTCTGAAGAAATTTCTCGGCAGTCTTGTCGGATTCTCTAACACAGTTCTTGTATGTTTTGATATCTAGACACAGTATACATATTTACACATGTGTAATCTGTCACTTTGTCAGTTTAGTCTCGCTTCAAGGCTACCAAAGATGGCAGCTTAGCTGTCGAAATACGTATTTAGCGATTGTTAAATATTTGTGTGGTTGGGGGTTTTCAGCGAATTGTGCATACAATAGCTATTTATATTACAAGTACGAAATTAAGAACTTTTTTTGGACTACCGCAGTTTATGGCCAAGCGAGCGCAACGAGCGAGGCACATAAATAGGACGAGTTACATACCTAATGTTTTATTCTACTGTTTTGGAAACGTTTTTTCTAATTACCAAATGACGGTTTAATCGAGGAAGTCGCGAAAAGTCGAGAAGGTCATGACCATACCACAAAATGGGAGTGTCTATTTTGATTTCGACCAATGGAAATGGTGGTTAGTTTTTGTTGCTATGGTTTTTACCGCCGAAAAGTAAAAGTTACTGGTATAAAAAAGTTGGAGTATTTGGTTGCTAAACGCTGCCGTAATTGATAGCTTTTCGATGCAGTAGAACAAAAAGGTCTACCTTTGCGGTTAAAGTGCTACTTGATCCACTATTTTGAGCTGAGCAAAACACACTTTAACATCTGCTATAGAAAAATTGTTATTTTCTATACAAAGCGATGAAATTCTATTTTATCGATGAGCGGAAAGTGTCAATTCATGAGCAATGAAATCGCGAGTGAATTATTTTTCGCGAGTCGATAATGAAAGTTTATCAACCTGTATGAAATTATATGTTTCTATTGCAGAATTTTAGAGAAAAAAATAAGAAAAACTTGAGACAAACAAAAAAGTACTTTATATACTCCTGCTGTTAAAGCATTCGTTTATCTACCTTAGTATCATTTTATCTACATTTGCAGTTAAAGCGCTACTTGATCTACTATTTTGAGTCAAACACACTTTAACATCTGCTATAGAAAAATAGTTATTTTTAATACAACGCGATAAAATGTTATTTTACCGACGAGCGGAAAGTGTTAGTTCACGAGCAATGAAATCGCGACTGAATTATTTTTCGCGAGTTTGTAGTGAAATTTTATCAACCTACATAAAATTCTATTTTTTTCTTGGGTAGACTATCTACCCTTGTCGTTAAAGTGCTACTTGACAAGGGCGGACTGGTCCACCAGGATACCGGGACGATTTCCGGTGGCTCGCTGCAAAATTACGTCGCTGGCTGTTGGAAACGCCTTCTTGGCGCAATGATAAACAATTACAGATTGTTTAATAATTTAATATGATGTGTAGGTATATTCGAGAGATCCAAAAAAAACTGTTCCTCAGCGGGCTGTGGAAATTCAACGTATGAATAATATGTTCGAGGTTATCAGGTTAGGTTTTCCGTCACTTATGACACAAAATGACGCAAATCATAACCTGCTAACCTCGAATTTGACATTGACGTACAGTGTCACCAACATATTATTCATACGTTGAATTTCCACAGCCCGCTGAGGAACAGTTTTTTTTTATCTCTCGATACCTATATAATCTTACTTTTGGTTGCCCGCGCAACGCCACATTTAGATTTATGCTATTTTCTTTCTATTATGCAGAACCAAATATGTATGTCCTAAAATGGTTATACATCTCAATTGCTGTAAAAATTCCCCGAAAATATAAATAGCCACACCCATATCGCTTGTTTTTCGGTGTGCTTGTTTGAATTTTATAAAATAAGACAAGATGAGTTGATGCAAGCCCTTAATTGATACTTCGGATGGAAAGGTTTTTACTGTGCGCTCTTTGGGACGCCCGCGCATTAAAATACAAACGCATTTTTCTGTTGAAATTGTGCTTTCAATGTGATATGGGTGTTATTATATTATTTTATATACATGATCGCGCCATATTTGCGAGTATTTGGGCTAAACTGAAACTAATAATTACCAATCCTAGACGGAGGAAATCGGTTTAAAATCGGGTCGGCGATTAATCAACATCGTTAGCGAACAGTAAACACCTTCACGTTGTTTTGGCATAATATGAGACCATGGAAATTTGGCAATTAAGTTGGCAGTAGTAAAGCTGTCTGTTTAATTAGGTTATGTTTTTCTAAGTTTGAGGTTATACATAGCGTCAATGTCTAGTGCATTGTTGTCAGTTTTACTAGTTTGCAATAGAACAATCCTCACATTTTTACTCTAATTTAACAGAAGCCTTGTCCAAAGCAGGAATAACCCGAAGAATCACCCAATTTTGATAATTTTTAGCAGACTTGATCAAACAATACCATCTCGTTTTAAAGTCGTGTATGGACGCGGGAAATTCATGAACACGGTAAATATGTTCGCATGTCAGGCACTTCAGTGATACAAAATTGTGTCAGGTAGAACAGAGTGTTCAACAATTAAAAAAGTCAATCATGGCCTCCTGTTATGCCAAAACAACGTGAACGTAGTATACGAATGGGGCAGACAGCGCCGATAATGTGGCATTTCAGATTTAAAATTGAGAAGGCATAGAAATTTGCGTTTGCACTTTCGATAATTGAAAAACAAATTGCCTGGACCGAGATTTGAACTCGCGACCTTAGGTTTGACAGTCCACAAATTTTCACACTACATCAATCTGACAGCGTAGTTAGGCGACCGCATAACATCTATTACTGGTAACGTAAATACAAATGGAAAAAATAAGTACATACAAAGAAAAAAGCGATCAATTTCACCCAAGGTTTTTCCGTTCTTTGTATTAATATTCCACACAAAATGGCGCAAAATTTAACCCGATATATTATATAATTTTCGAATTTCCGTATTTACACCATCCGGAATGACATCCAGTTACAAGTCCAAGAAGCAAAAAAATAGAATATCCTGAGTCCTGAGAATGATCTTTTATAATTTTGTGTAGCAATACAGAACATTTTGGGGTACTTCAAAATTATAATAACCATGAACCCCCCGACAGTGTTACGTTTTCGGTGCGCTGGGGGTGGCTCACGAGCCGTGTGCACAACAACTTTACAGTAATAAGGTAAAATAAGTCGCCCATTACTCTTAAGATCGAGCGCCGCTAAATTGTTGTCAGTCCGCCCCTGCTACTTGATCTATTATTTTGAGTTGAACCAAACACACTTTAACATCTGCTATAGAAAAAAATTAAAGATAAATAAAATGTAATTTTGAGCGGCCCACTTCAATAAAAATACATAAGATGTTCGTTTCATAAGCTTCACTTACGTGAAGTAAGTTCTAGTAATTCGATTACAATGCACAATACCTTATCGGGTTTATATGGGATAAGTTTTTCATTTCGGCAATTTTTACTATTTTTAATTTTGTAGTATGGTGAAATACCCAAAAACAGCATCACATTTTATTTATATAATTTTGTTAAATAAATCTGGTTTATATTGAATTTTCAATTTAGTTTGTCATCTTCCAGTTATAATAACAATTACGAGTATTATCGCATAAAGAAAAAGTTCTTACATTTATTATAGACCGATCCTATTGGATTATTTTCGATCACATGTGTCAGTTTGATAAATCAGATCAAACTTGAAGTGAAAACGACCCTAGGGCGATTTTCAATCAGCATGGAAACTACCTAACTAAAATTCAGTAGTATCCTATGACAAGTAAATAATGAAATGTCAATTTAATTGTCAGAAATATGGCTTCTCTTTATTAATAATTATAATTCTTGTTACCTATTAATTTATTTAAGAACTTATCTCAAGTGCGTCCGGGCTCATTTCTGGGCAACGCACTTTCGGATTGTTATTTGTCAAAACTATTGCGGATGACTATCACTGCCCTTGGTTAATTATAGCTGAAAATAACCCCAACAAATTCTGTAATGTTATTAATAGAAAAAAAAATGATTTGTTTAATGATGTTATGACACTATGCTTTTCATTTAAAATAGTCATTTTTGAATTAAATGCGCAAAATGAATGACACTTTTAGCCGAGACCGTTAGGTCGAGGCAAAAAAGTAATTCGAATGCGCCAAAGAATGCTCACTTCACCCACGAAATACAAACAATGTGTCTTCTACCACCGCCAAATAAGAATATTAATATTCTTTCGCGCCCTAGTCCGCAAAATGCTTTTTTCGCGTCGCCAATGGTAACGTAAAATAAATAACCTATTTTTGGTTGGTTAGAAAAAGGCAAACTTCGCGTCTCGGTAGCGATGTGTAATTGTCACCTTCTTTTGACAGTTGTAGAAAATAATTATTTGTTTACCGAGTGTGGAAATGAAGGTTATTTTGTAGCACGGGATAAATGTTTTCTGACCGAGCTTTAGCGAGGTCGCAAATCATCGAGTGATATTTTTGCAACTCTATTTTGTACATCAATAAACGCTTTTTATCTCAATTTTCTACTATTTTTGAAAACAGTTACGAAATATTCATTGTCTAACGGTTTTAAAGAAATGCGGAAAAGTATGTAATTTCCTAACTAAAATTTATGTAAATTTATATGGAATAGTCAAACTTTTACTAACAAGTTAGAAAAACGCACTTACTTCGACACGAAGTGTACGAAGTATTGAAATTCCCTCATATCGAAAACCACTCTGAGTCAAATATCTGTAAAATTCGTGCCAACCGACTAATGAACCCACTATATCAAATCTCCGTCTCGGCTGTGCGGATCTTTTGGTGAAGACCCCAGCCCACTAGATCAATCCCCCGTATTGGGGGGTGCCTAAACGTGCTGTGCGGGGTATGTATGTTCGTATGTGTACACGATTCCGGTCGCCAGGAACCTTCCTGAAGTCTTGGATCGTTTTCATACGATAGGTCCTCCGAAAATGAAGGCAACATCAACTTTTGGGGTACCGCTTTTCTTGGGTGGGGGGTACCGTATATTTTTATCTTGTAATCCGAAAATTTGCATAAATAAATCATTGTAGATAGTACACGGTCTTAGTTTTTCAATGTGACTTAGATCAAGCTGTAAAAATATACTAACTACCCTTACCGGGGTCGGTAGCTCAGTGGTAAGCATTCTGACTACTGATCTAAGGGTCGCGAGTTCGATTCCCGGTCCCGGTGAGGTTTTCAAAAATAAAAACATACAGATGAAAGCCTCTACAGAATGCCATCATTCGGAAGTGATGTAAAGCCGTGGGTCCCATGTTACTATGATGTGTAGCATGTAAAAGATCCCTTGCTAGGGTTGGAACCCCTTAGCCTCGGCAAAATTCTAAGTAGGACTTTGACCATATGACCAAAGCAGTCAGCGTCTAAGGTACCTGGTACTCTGCATGCCTAGACCTTGTCCATTAACAAACAAACTAACAAACTACCCTTAAAAATATCACTAATGTCACTTTTGATAGCTGTTTGAACACTGCAATGTTATTACAAGATTTTGTAAAGTATCCCTTCAAAATGCCCAAAAAGCAAAAGCTTAGTTTATTTGGTTTTCTTTTAGGCATTGTGAAGGTATACGTATCTTACAAACCTTTTACAGTGTTCAAGCAGCTGTCAAAAATGACGTTAGTGATATTTTTAAGCTCAGGTTAGTACTCCATAAGAAGTATTAGAAGTAGTGATGGGCTTATTCGAATCAAAAATAACCGGTTATCCGGTTATTGAAATAACCTGTGTAACTCGGTTTTCGTTCCAAGTATTCGGATGAAAAATAACCTCATCCTGATACGTACTACGTGCCGCGTCTCAGCGACCTGCGAGTGATCGAAATTCTGTAAATAATACGGCATTCATAACTCATACAACCTTTTCTACGTATGTACTTGATTGACCCAAGTGAGGCCGCGGCTGCTTGTTGATGTTATTAGGACATTTGATACTCCCAGTCGACGAGTTAAATTTATGGGGCCGTTCCTATTAAAGATAACGTTCTGCTGAGTATGAGATTTGCCGAAGGTTGGTATTAATTTATAACGGCCTAAATTTTTGCTTCGAAACGCGGTTGATTATGCCTAATAAGGGATAAACAGAAAGCGAAATAAGATTTTCCAATATCGTAAAAGATTTATATTTAATTTTTAATAACGGAGCAGTCGGGACAAGAAGTGGATTTCGATGTTGAAAATTTTAAGTGTGCGTCCTTAGAACCGCGGAAGGCTGAACGTAGATAAATGATGGATTCTAAAATATACCGGTATGATGTGCAAGCGAAAAGGGAAGGGTGACTACTAGATACTTTGTATTCGCATATTTATAATTTCTTTATGATTAGTATTGATATAGCTATTCTCAATGGTTTAAACTCCTTAGAAATCAAATAAAAATCAATTATACAATTATTATAATTAACGATTAATGAGTTCCTCTGCTATCTGCAAGTTACGAATGCCGATGCAAATGACGGTGAACCGCCAACCGGCAAACCGGCTGACTTAATCGAAAAGAATCGAGAGCCAAAATTTATTCGAATGATTATTAAAATAATCAATCGGTTATTAATATGATTCGAATGCAAATAATTCGGTTATGAAAATTGTCCGGTTATGTCCATCACTAATTAGAAGTAGACTGTAGTTTCGCCGTTATATGTTTTTTGATATGAATATATTTTTTTAAATACAGAAATTTTGTTATTATATTTTAATAAAAAGCCAGTAGGCATAAACTGCACTTTTTTCCTCATTTAACGGTTTCTTTGTCTAATATCGTTTCGACTTCAGAGATACCTATTAATACAATAAAAATAACTCGTCATGTACCTATATCAAGAACATAAAAGTGACTGTATTTTTCAAGCTATACCCTCGACACCGCAAGGTAAATGAGGTTACAGATAATACAATACAATACAAAACAATGCCCAGGCGGCTTTTTCTTGGTAATATTGTGTGACGGAAAAATGCCTCAGTATGAAAAGATTAGTACTGTTACTTGGTTGACGGAAACAATGGGTTTCGGTTTAAAGCACGTGTCTAATGCAGTTGATTTATGGAGGACGATACAATATCCTTGGCGAAAAATACAAATATTGAATTAAATCTGAATCATATCTGAATTCGTTAATTGTGTGCTTGTGCGTTTTAAAATTTTGAATTGTTAACATCAGATTCAGATATAGGATGAAACAGTAGAATAGGATTAGTTCTTGAAAAACCAACCTCTTATCTCGTAAGGACAATTATTTGTCTAAGAGTTCGTCTGGAAATGCCAGATTTAACATTTTACTGGTTTTATTATGAAATTGAGAACAGTGGGTGATTTGAGATTTTTAAATGTGTATTGTAAATTAAGATAAGACAAATTTGTAATAATAATTGCTAATGTCATAATTTATTTGAAGGCGTATTTCTTTCATATACTTGAACGTAAATAGTTCACAATTCGAATATTAAACTAATTTCAACGATTAACAAAGTTTTATTCTGTTAAAATTAAAAAAAGCTAATAACATGATCAACTAATTTTAACTTAACTAAACACTAAACGACTGTCTAATATTTATTACTCGTGAAAGTAGCATACGAATTAGAACAAAAACGATTTCAACAAAATTTCAAAAATTAACCCAGTATTCGTAGTTGAATTGACAAAAACAATATAAGAACAACAAAACGTAATTCTGAAATACTTGTCTTTATACATAATCTAAGTACTTTTGCGACTAGTAAGATGAGTAATGATGGAAATAAATTAATAGTATTTATAAATTAACATAAAGTTAATAATTACGTTTTATATGATATTTGATGTGTAGATTATTAGTTACTTATGTAGTCGTTTTATTATCGGTCTACATTACAATTTTAAATTGTTACCTGCGAAAAGGGTAATTACTACCTGTAACTAATCTAAAAGGTGCACACAACTAGCTTCAGTGTGACATCGGCGGGGTTCTACTGTAAGGGTACGTGATTTCGTATAAAAGTCATTTCGGTAGAGATACAGGTATAGGTGTTTATTATTGTTTGTTAGGCGCCACTGTATTGATTATTCTCGCCTAAAGATGTTTGCAATATACCCTGATGTCGGTGTATATGACAAATTATATTAATGTTATATCAGTAAAGTAAATTCACTCACCTTTGTTATAAAATAAACTTACTTCCTTTGGTTAATGCTTCATAAATCACATGAAACGTATAACCTAATCACATTATGACATTTATTACAATTTACACTTTGACATTTACCTTATGTCAATATTAAAATTAATTCAACGACTAGTTACAGCTCAAAGCAAGGAAAAACCTTATTCTTGGACGAATGGAGTATGTTTGCATTAACATATGTTTCGCAAATGACATTTTCTATTTGTAGACAGTACTTATAACTAGTATAGGTAATATTATTGATTGAAAATATGTATTTAATCTAAGTACCTTCACAAAATGTGTCTTATTGACGTTTCAAATTATAAAAAGTTAATTTTGATTGACTTAACACAATTAAAAATCAACTAAAATTCAAAATTCAAATTTGATGTCTTGGATCAAAAGATTTAAAATTTAATACACTAATTATTAAAATTAATTATTGTTTACGTATATCCAAAAAGTTAATGTATACTTACAAACGCCTAAAACTGTCAGTATGTTGAGTAACTTTCAATTTAGAATATAAATTGAGGTAAAAGTTCAGTATACGGTCCGGTAGTATTTTTTTCTCTAAAAAAATTCATCAAGACCTAACAACTAACCTAAACCGCTAACCTGAACCGCCGAGAGCGCAACAACATTGCTTTAAACATTACGAGACGATAGCGGCACCCACAACATATTTACATTCAGAGAAAAAATACGACCGGATCGTATACTGAACTTGACCCATAAATTGATTTCTTATTTACTTTCTAAACAGGTATTAAATCTAAATAGTTCTTTTAAATTTATATCAAATCAAACTTGATGAATACCACACATTGAAATCTCAATAAAACGTTCACTGACCTTTACCGTATTTTTAGAGATACCTGACTTAAATCTGCTCTCCGTAGTGGAACACCCCACTAGTTGTCTCACTGGTTCTCGCTGCTCCAGAAGCACGTTGTAGAACTTCCCCAAAATATTTCTATTCATTCCAATAGAAACAACTTCATTGGCAACTCTATCGCATATACAATAGATCAATATAACTCATGTTAATTTTCAAAATTAACTTTTATTTTGAATTATAATAATTTGATATATCAAATTATAGCACAGGAAAAGCTATGTTGCCACTGTGTATAACATTCGAATTATTATTTATTCATAACTGATAGAAATTCAACCTTCAGTGTGATTTCAAAGTTTGCAAATCAATATTATTTCTCTTTCTCTCTTTCCCGTAACCTCTTACTATCTCAACTACCACCACTCGTTCAGACAATTGTACTTTTAATGTCCTTTTAAACTGACTGGATTTAAAAATAAATACTGCAGGTTGCATTACAAACTCACCTGCAAACGCATCTGCGTATTTTCACTACAATAAAGAATAAACAATGAAAATTGATACGTTATCTGAAACACAGAAGCAGAACTACAAGTAAAATAATCAGCGGGCAGCCTGAGCTTGCCCGTTACCAAATTATTGCTACGGGATAAATCTCTAAACTGATTTTGTTCAAATAGCGTTTAGCCTTCCCAAAACGAAAAAACTCAAACCTAACGTTCATTAGGCAAACAACTACCGATAATACCAACGAGTATGTGGATCGCATAAATATCTATTACAAAACAAAAGAGGCGTAACTATGATATCTATGAGGAAGAGCGATATTCATGCGGAAATTACATCTTCAGTAACAAGGCGATCATAGCCTAATTCAACCACTCAACAGCTCAAACGGCTATCGCAATGGGTGGCGATGTTCGGAGCCGTAGCTCCGGAAAGAAACCTACGAGCTAATAGGAAGCTGTCACACGGGGAAAGAAACCTGCTGATTAAATTCAGCAAGCGTTGTGAAGCAACTAAGCTAACGAGAAAACGCGGGACAATGCGTTAAATAAGTTCGATAAAATCTATGTTCGGGGTCTGACCCTAACTCAATTGACGAAAAACGGAAACCCAAGGGTTCAAGCACTGCAGACGTTTTAATTATACAGTAACTACCAAGGCGTCTCCACAGCCATAAAGTTACTTCTACTAGTTATTTAGCATCACAAAAATAGAAACACTTAAGCTACACCGGCTACAACCTGTTCGTGTAGTTTCTTGATGTCTCTCTATGTTGAATTTTACTATTCCGAATTAAATTACAACCACCTAAAAACCCTACAGAGCACCTAACATTTATTTATTTATTATTCTTGGTTTTCTAGTCCCGTGTTCCGTACATTGCGGTCTATAAGAATAATTGTACTCCCAAGTGTAGACGTGTTAGCTTGATTATATTAATGATACCTTCAATCATGCACCTTCCCCTGGAGGTCCGAATGGAAAGGTAAATTATCCCCGGATTGTTTTGAGGTACCTCATAGAGAAATCTCCAAATCTTCAAAGAAGGTTTGAATTATCTCTATAGTAAGGGTGTTCCTAAGCATTTCGGGTGTTAGTTTTTCTTTCTCGAAGTGTTTCATCCTGAGGGTTTCTAGTTCTTCGCATTTGTAGAGGCAGTAAGGCGAGCAAGGAAACTTTGGGTAACGGCTTCAGATCGGTAAAAGACAAGATTCCAAGTTTAAAAACCGCTGGCGTATATCGCATTCCTTGTTCTTGCGGCTCGAGTTACATTGGACAGACTGGTCGTTCCGTTGATCTAAGACTCCAAGAACACAAAGGCGATTGCAAACACAAACGCATCACAAAATCTGCCGTAGCGGAGCATACATTTACAAATGGGCACACTCTAGAATTTGAGCATGCCAGAGTACTTGCCAGAATACCTCATTACTTCCCGCGAGTGATACGTGAAGCCATAGAAATAGAAAAACATCCAAATAATATCAACAGGGAAGATGGCTTTAAGCTTAGTAAAACGTGGACCCCTGTGATACACGATCTAAAGCATTACAACCACTGTGCGTCATACGGCCACTCCCCGCGGATTACGTTGCACTCGGATGACCAACCAGCGTTGCGCCACTCCGCGCGCCTGGCACAGAGGACTATAAATAGCTCCACACCGACCTTCGGTTCTTAGTGCGACTTTCACTCTGATGATGCAAGCTGCAAGGTCTTGCGAAACGTTAGTGAATATGGATGCACAAACAGCAAAACGGCCAAATCTGCCTAAGTATCCTCGTTCTCAAGATACTCAAACAACACGAGCCACCAAAGAGCATGGCCATCGCGCGGGTTTTTGCTCGACTTCACAAGGTGCAAGGCACATTAAGCCAGAGAATGCTGGGTGTTCATCTACAAATACTACGCGGTCTAAGCCGAAATTGCCTATGCTAGGGAGAGGTACAAGAATCCTAGAAAGTAGAAACTATAAATGGAACTCTCACCAAGACGCTCTATAGCAGACACCCAACATGTAATATGGTGATACTTATGACTTAACTTTTAATTTTACTTTGTTTACCCTCATCTGTGTCTTGAATCCACATGGGTATTTGCACACCATTTTGATACAACCACGTCTCTTCGAGAAATACAAAATTCGTCTTTTCATTGGACTCCAAATTTTCGAAAAAACTAAATTTTTTTGTAAACGTTTTTCTTCTCTTAAATTGTATCTACTGTTATATTTTCTATATCTAAAATTCGCGTTTCTTTTTGTGTAATGTTGATGCCATCCCTTCAAATTTGGAATCTTCTTTTGCAAATTTCAGTTCAATTTATCTAAATTAAAATATTCCCATTATTATGCAGTTGCCAAATCTTTCGACTTAAATATGCTTAATGTAAAACAGGGCAGCTACCGATAATAAATTAGTCGTTCACGTCTGGTGAAGTTCCTTCAACATGGAAAAAGGCTGGCTTCACTATCACAGCTTCGCTCAATAAGAGTGAAGCAATTGCATAAAAGTTGCTGGCCTATATTAATATTCAGCATTTTCTACCAATTACACAGTCGGGATTTAGATCTGGTTATAGTACTGTCACAGCTTTTATGGTAGTTGATGATTCAGTTGCAATAGACGATTCTATAATTTCGCTATTGATCTTACTTACTTGATAACAAGGCTTTTGATACTATTCACCATCAATTTCAAAAATTACACTTTTATAGATGTGCAGCCACCGTACTATTAAAATGGTTCTCAAGTTATCTATCTAAAGATCGGATTTCTAGCGAAATCGGTTCCACACAGGGTGTTCCCCAAGAAAGTATCCAGGGACCGATACTATTTGCTCTTTTTAAGATTTGTCATCAAATCTGTCTCCAGAATCCATTTATATGCGGATGTTACTCAGTTGTATATGTCTTGTGATTGTAATCCGTTAAAAATAAATGGATCAATACAACTTCTAAATAGGAATTTAGTTGTTAAAAAATGTAAAAATATTTTCACGACTTAATTAAGTATACCAAGAACTGTCTCATTCTAAATTAATTTATAATTACTACATTGTATAATGTTTACGGTATCAAATGATTCTAGGGACACTCTAGGTTGGGGGAGTGCCCCTTTGCTTTGACAAGTCCGGAATTGTCACCACTTACCCTGTAAATCTCACAAAACAGGCTAAATGCTGCGGCTTGATACGCTCAGGGAGATGGGCGTGGTCCTAGAAACGATACACGACAGGGCAAGCGTGACGGTATATATAGGGTGTTACAAAGTAAATGGGCGCCACAAGATTCAATCGGGGAAACCCACGCTTAACCGAACCTTGAAGGCCAAACGGGGCGGGATACATGAGTACAAACTCTGGGCTTCCAATAGCGTAGCGACGACCTACCTGCAACGCTTATAATCCGCTCTCAGGCCTCACCTTACATCAATATTGACACAATGACTGAGTCACCCTGTAAATAAGGATGCACAAATACAAGGTATAATCATAAGTCAAATACAGTAAATAGATCTATTAGACCAAAATCATGGCCGAAAGTTACAGCAATGCCGACGTGGTCAGCGTATACAACAAACTCACTATTTATACAAGGGCTAAACCTAAAAAGAAATACAACCCAGCTGGGGACGCCTTATCTGAAAATAGCACTTAAACATGTTCGAGTAATTCAACGTATAACCTGCGTCACCGGTTGGCGGCAAACGTAATTCAAAGCTTTAGCCGGGTTTGTAACACAAAGGTCAAATTTAGAAATGAGCGCACAATACCTTGATTAGGCGGCTAATAGCAAATATGCTTAATTTAATATATTCTAATGGGCCGCCTGGCGGCAAACATGATTCAAAGATCTAGCCGGGCTTGCAACACAAAGGTTAAATTTAGAAATGAGCGCACAATGCCTTGATTAGGCGGCTAATAGCAAATATGCTTAATCTATACATTTATAAAGGAAAGTCACAACTCTGACTAATCAACTCACAGCCGTAACCACTGGTACTAGGAACTTGAAATTTGGGTGGAAGGTTCAATTTGTTGCATAAGGTAGTGCTAAGAAGGGATTTTTTGAAATTCGACCTCTAAGGGGGTGAAAAGGAGTAAAATGTGTTTTCACGAATTCCTCAATATCTCGTAGGTCCGATGAGATATCGACTAGGTATTTATTTGCAACGATTGTCAATGCAAATGCCTAGAAACTTATTTCAGAATTTTATCCTAATCAACCCCTAATAGTACAGTAAAGACAGCTCAAAAATTGTCAAAACCCAAACATCCAAAAAGAAAAGTTTTACCCTGCGGCAAACCGTTCAGTACTCTCCTCTCAGTATGTGGTAAAAAGTTGCACGACGTTGCGCGTCGGGTTTCGGCCGGAGGGGGGTGTAAAGGTGGTAAAATGGTAGGTTTCAACAGTTTTTCGCAAATATATCGTTAACTATGAGGTTTAGCGCAAAATTTACCTTATAGAAAATTAATCTACATTTAATTTAAATTAAAAATGGTCTTATGCATTTTTGCGCTCCAGTAAAGGATTGCGGAGATACGAGGGGTTATCCAGATATTTCCGGAATCTCATATTTGTAGTTACCGAAATTCAAATTATCCATTTCTACCATATTCTTTGAAGCTTTTTACACGTAGGTGTTGAGTTTTGTTTGTGTGTATTCATTTGTTTTGTTTACGCTGACGTTTAAAGTTTGTAAGGTGTCAGAAATATGGATGAAATACGTTTTAAGCAACGTACCGTCGTAGAACTTCTTACGCTGGAAGGAGTTATTCTACAACAAATCCACCAACGACTTGTTACTGTGTATGGTGGTGAAGCTCTTTCAAAAACGCAAGTTTACTTTTGGATCGGCGAAATCAAACGGGGAAGAAAATCACTTCAAGATGAAGCAAGGTCAGGGCGACATCCAGACGCCGTCTGCGATGAAAACGTTCGAGCTGTGGAAAAGCTGGTGATAAATAATCGACGAATGAAGATATGGGAAATAAGAGCGGAAACTGGGCTATCTTATGGTTCTATCTCCAGAATTCTCCACGACCATCTCAATCTTTCCAAAGTCTCTGCAAGATGGGTACCGCGAAACCTTTCTGTGTTCGACAAACAACGTCGAATCGAATGTGCTTCCGAGAACCTGGCTCTCATAAATAGCGATAAAGAAAATTTCTTTTCACGGCTAGTGACATGTGATGAAACGTGGCTGCGATCTTGGGACCCTGAATCAAAACAAGAGTCCATGCAGTGGAAACATGCCGATTCTGCGCCTCCGAAAAAATTTCGAAGCCAAGCTTCACCAAAAAAGGTTATGGCTACAATTTTTTTCGACTGTAGGGGAATTTTGCTTACCGACTACCTGCCACCAAAAACCACTATGACTGGCTCTTATTACGCCAACTTAATCAAGAAGTTACGAGCAGCTATCAAAGAAAAGCGACGCGGGAAACTTGCTGCCATTGTGCTTCTGTTGCAGGACAATGCAGCTGTTCACCAAGCTGCTGTTTCCAAGAATGTAATTCGAGAATCCGGATTCCAACTTTTAAAGCATGCACCGTATAGTCCAGATTTAAGTCCGTGTGACTATTTTTTATTTCCAAACCTTAAGCGTGACCTCCGTGGGAACAAGTATGAGGACATTCCCGAAGTGATCTTAGCAGCAGAGGCCCATTTTCAGCGTCCAGGAAAAGAATATTTTTTGAACGGTTGAAAATGTTTAGAGAAACGATACGAAAAGTGTATTAACATTGGAGGTTCTTATGTTGAAAAATAATAAATGATTTACTGTTGCGGCAATATTTTTATTATGAGATTCCGGAAATATCTGGATAACCCCTCGTATGGAGGGGGTAAACATTTTACTTTTTCTGTTTGGCAAAAAAAGCATGAATGCCTATGGACTCGTAATATTCGCTCCAAGTATATTATATAAAGGGTTCGGGAAAGTGGGGAGGCCAAACGGTTATGGTGAAGAACCCAGCACAAAAGACGAACAACATTTGCGCATATCATCCACTACTATACATGTTGAAGTGGAAGTGGAAGATGCAATTAATGTCACTCTTGGACAAGCAGAATTTCTAACTAATAGCAAGAACAAGATGCAACTGGTTGCTGCCATCACAGTACACTTACAGCAAGCTGGCTTCAAAGTGACTCAGGCAGAAGGTGATGCTGACACCAAGATCGTTTTTACTGCATACTTCCGGTTATGCGATTTTCTTCAAAAGCTTGCTGTCGCATCTAGATAGTACACAAAACTTATATATGAAGTTTCAACGCCATACCTGTTTTCGTTTTTGAGATATTCTGTTCACAAACAGACAGACAGACATACACACAGTCAGACAGATAGACAGACCGATGAATAAAAACACGTTTTTTGGGTTCAGGGGACAGTTCTGTTGAAAACTCAATTTCGAATTTTTGGGGTGAGTCCAATACTTCCTTTATCGTAAAAGGAAGTAAAAATTACTATGTAATAAAAAAATCACTATTGTTGATAACGCTGTCTATGTAGGTTTGCCACCTTTCGTATACACAAAAACCGGACATATTTCGTTTTGGCATTCAGAAATTAATAATGATAACAATCTACACATACTTAACGAAGGAAATTTAATTAACTATAAGTATAATAATGAAACATTATCCTCTTATTCCCTCATGATAATTTAAATTTATGGGATTATCGAAACCAACTGCCAATATTTAACAATTATCTAACACATCGAAGTCAGAAAAGTAAAACGTAATGATTACGTTGTCACACAAACGTAATGCATTGCCGATGCAGTAAGCGAATCAGCTGTGCTAATAACACCTAAAGAAAGGCCTCAGTTCTCTGACGTCACGGGTTTGTGAAGCCAGGTAAAGAAAGCCCGTTACGGCTGCCGACGTGAACTATGAGTACAGATCGTAGCAACATGTTTATTGCAATTATCAATAATAATTGTGGAGCATTTTTAAAAAACTAGTCATTGAGTGCTTTTGTTAGTGTGGCTGTGAGTGATTTGAATAACCGTTACAGCTGGTTGTGAAATTAGTACATTGTCAACACATTCGGGGATTCGCTAGCAAGGTATGCGAATTACATTAGTATTATGTGGACTATAACAGAGCTGGTTTTGAAATTTCTTAAGGAGGAGGTGTTCCGTCCGGTACTATGGTTTAAAATAAGAGTAAATAATGTTTCAAACTAAATTACGGGCACGCAGTAGAAGGATTATTTAGTTAATTTTCTTGGGTGTCATTATCATAACGAGGAAGGAATAGTGGACATTAATTCTACAACCAATACTTTGATTAAAATGTATTGTGGTAAAGTGAATACTAATCGATTGAGCGAAGGAGATAAGGGTAGAAAACTAAGTACGTTAACAAATAAATAAACCACATTTAAAGTTTTATATTTATATTATAGAGTAAAATTCTAATTTATTTAATAGCATAAAAATAAGAAGTCAGTATCAATTACAATATAGGCATCAGAATAGGAGGAAGAAATCATAATTTATTAATTTTATTCTACATCACTATTATTAAAGTCAGATTGACTTGAATCGCTTAAATAGCCATTACAAATATATTGCACACAATTTCACATGCATAAAACAGTCTGTAAAACTTCTATGAAAAAAAAATGAATGCATAATTGACATTGACAACTTGTCATTATAAAATTTCACCATGGAATTTGCATTTTACTCTACTTAGTGTGAAGTGTTTAATTTTAAATTAACATTGCCCTACCTATACTAAGGTTTTGTATTTAAAATTTTACGTTTTTTTGCTTTGTTTTCCATTACAACAAAAATGAATAGGATGCGACTACTGGCTCATTCACGATTGGTAACCCCATTTCCATAGGACACCCTTATTTTGTAAATTATAGACAAATGTAAACCCTCCCTGCCTATATGATTTAACTCTAAATTCTACAGACGCGGGGGAGGGGACCTTTCTGTACTGACGTAATGGCTAAGAGTAAAGCACCTTTATAATACGAGCATGCTTGTCAGCCATATTGAATCACATCACAAAAGCGGCAAATTCAAAAAATTTGTTACTTTTCAGAAAATGAAAATATGTTAATGTCTAAGTCTATACGTTTAATAGTACTAATTCGAGGCTGAACAACCGGTCATGCTCAAAGATTTTGAAATCTGAAAAACACAAAAGACCGTAAATAGTTCATTCAAAAATAAATTAATGTTTTAGGCTTACCTTATATAAAAAAAATATTCCTTAGTCTTGAAATAGACTGAAGACACAGGAAAACGAACACAGTTGGCAACTCAAACACAAGGTTAGAATTGTTCTCTGAATGTCATTTTTTGGCAATGCAACAGTGATCATGGATTCAAACACCTACTCAGAGAAAATCCAAGACCTGATCGACGCGGGGGAATACAAGGAACTTCCCACAGACCCAACATCGAAGGTCGAACGGAAAATATACCAGACGTTGTATAAACACAAAGAGGAGTTCTAAAACTTCCAGAGAATGAAACTTACTCCGCATTACAGCAAAACACCTCACCTATATGGGCTACCCAAGATACACAAAGAGGGAATACCCCTAAGACCGATAGTTAGCTCCATAAATTCACCATCCCATCCTCTATCAAAGTTCCTGTTAACAATAATATCCCCACTAGCTGCCAAAACAACATCCACCGTGAAAAATACTGAACACTTTGTAGACAAAATCAAACAAACTCGCATAGCTCCGAATGACATGATGGTGAGCTTTGACATAGTAAGCCTTTTCACAAATGTGCCGACAGATGACGCACTAGCAATCATCAGAAACAGGCTGGAATTGGATGACACACTTGCCGAACGCACAGATCTAAAGGTAGATAAAATAATGGAGCTGTTAACGATCTGCATTAAGACCACATACTTCCAAGCAGACGAGCAGTTCTACCAACAAGAGTTCGGAGTGGCCATGGGATCTCCACTATCTCCAGTAGTCAGTAACATCTACATGGAAGACTTTGAAGAACGAGCTATATCTCAATATGAGAACAAGCCTAGTCTATGGCTGCGATACGTAGATGATACGTTTGTAATATGGCCCCATGGAAGAGAGACCCTAGACGGCTTCCTGGAACATCTCAATAATCAAGCCCGATCAATTAAGTTCACGATGGAAATAGAATCGGAAGGCAAACTCCCATACCTAGACGTACTAGTCCAGAAGAATGGTGACACGGTACGAACAAAGGTATATCGAAAACCAACCCATACGGGGAGATACCTACACTACGATTCTAACCACCACAATGACGTGAAACGTGGCGTCGCGAGATGGCTATATAGCCGAGCCAAGACCATATGCTCGGAGGAAGAAGACTTTAAACGGGAAATTGAGATAATCACAGAAATGCTGCAAGCTAATGGCTACCCAAAAAGAACTCTAAACCAAACGCTAAAAGAGATGGACAGAAATACAACACCGGCAGGGGATGAGAAAACGGAGCCAACAACTACGGCCGTAATACCATACATCCGAGGAGTTTCCGACAAACTGAGAAGAATCGGAAACAGATTCAATATAAGAACTGCCTTCAAGTCCACAACAACTCTAAGAGGCATGATGACGCATACCAAGCCTCAGAACGAAGATCAGAGTTCAAAGAACTGTATCTACAGCGTACCGTGCGAGTGTGGAAGACAATACATAGGGGAAACACAACGACCCCTACGAGTGAGATTATCGGAACACCGCAAAAATGTTAGAATGGGCGAAACCATCAAATCCAAGATCGCAGAACACGTCTGGAACGAAGACCATCACATACAATGGGATAACGCATCAATTGTAGCTAAAGAGGAAAACAGATTCCGTAGGAAGCTGAAAGAAGCTACATACATAGCGCTGGCAGTAGAACCAATTAGCCAGGCTAGCGCAGAACTAAAGCCCATTTGGATGCCACTACTGCGCAGAGAATTACAAAAATAGTCTACTGCGCATACAGCGGTAAGATATATATAAGTTTACAACTAAAATATATAACCGCCCTGGTGGCCTAGTGGTTAGAGTGGCAGACTAGCGATCAGCGGTCCCGGGTTCAAACCCCAGGGGAGGGACAAATTTACGTAGAAAAACGTATAATATCAGTCCTTCTCAGGACTAACTAAGAACACCTGAAGACGGGAGTAGAGCAAAACTCCCGAAACGTTGTGTGATTTACACCCTAGACAGTGGAAAAAGTCCGAAAAACATATCACAAGGTTAGAAGCTAGAACAGCGACCATAGATAATATAACCCACAACGAGTGAACTGTTTGACGTTGTAGGGTTAGGTTTTGGTTGCATCATGGCCACCAACATGTAAACGCGAAAGTACTGTGATGCAAGATTTTATGCAACTTGTGCGACATGCGTCTGCTTGTATAATAAAGGGCTTTAGCTAAGAGTTGCGGCATTTTTAGGTGGTTTTGGCTGTACACACACTGTATCGCTCACACACGACCATTGCCATTCAGGTCTATCCGTTCTTTGGCTGCAACATACTGTATATAAAATTTTAAAATGGCTTAAGTGTGATATGTCATATTTAAAATAAGAAGCTGTAAGTAACATGAAGGATTGCTTCAATGTATGGTTGTTAAGACGTTGTTTGTAGTTGCATGGTTACCATGAGATTGAGGGAGAAATAATTTGAAAAATTCCTAGGGAGTTATGAGTAGCTTTTCATATTTTGTATCTATGATGAGTTGATGACAATCAACAATATCATGTTACTAGTAAATAAATGGCTTTTATTGACTGCGTACACGTACACACCCACTAAGATGGAGTTTTTCCAAATTTCAATCCCAAGGTATATAAAAGGGCTAAAAATGGTTTTTATTTACTAGCAACATGATAATTGTTTATTTTCGTCATAGATACAAATTATGAAAAGCTACTCATAACTCCCTAGGGATTTTTCAAATTATTTCTCCCTCAAACTCATAGCAACCATGCAACTACAAACAACGTCTTAGGAACCATACATTCAAGTAGTCCCTGATGTTACTTACATATTATTATTTTAAATGTAAGCACTTATGGCATTTTGAAGTTTCAGACTATTTTTACTAATATGCTACTAAACAAAATATTGTATGCACCACTGGTTTTTTCCGCAATTTCTTTATAGATAGTAAATGTTATTTTAATTAAAAAAAGGATATAGACTTATACGTTTTTCGACTCCTTAACAAATTACAGTATGTTACGAAATTGGAACATTTATGAATGTAACGTAATCAAACAAACACAAAAGTAACAAAAAAGGGAGTAAAGTTTTAATGGGCATGTAAAAGAAAAATAAACACATTATAATATATGTTCAAAATGACCTCCACGAACTTCTATGCATTTCTGGTAGCCCGTCACGATGGCTTCTTGCACATGATTTAGCATTTCGACGTTATTCTTTAACATATTGAAAGCATTTTTAATGTGTTCTAATAATTCGTGTCGGGTGCGCACCGATGTTCTGGACACTTCTGATTTCAGATATAAATATATGAAAATCCAAAAGTGTAATATCTGGCGAGCGAGGTAGCCATTGAACAGGTCCACCACTGCCAATCCAATGCTGATTGTAATGGACGTTTAACCCGTCTCTCACCAATCTGCCATAATAAGCTGGAGCACCATCTAACTGAAATCATCCAGGTTGACGATGATAAATGGGCACATTCTTAATTTATTTAAATATTGCTTCAATATTTTAAAATTGCCGTAACTTGTTAAGGAGTCGAAAAACACTATAAGTCTATCTAACATTTACTAACTATATAAAAAAATGTGGGGTGAAAAGCCAGGACAGCCTGTATATTCCTACCACCCTGAATGCATAAATATATATTTATTTACTAGGGTTTTATCCGCTTGACCGGCCTTCTAGGAAGTTGAAATTTGGTCAATGAGTGCCTTTAACAAATCGAGTTAGACCATTTTCAGAATTTTTCGGAAATCACTCCTCAAAGGGGTTAAATGGGGTAGATGTGTTATTCTTAAGATTTCCACAAAGTGGGAACTACTGCAGGTAACAAATTGAAATTCAGCAAATTATTTTTTTTTGCAGAGCAGGTCAAAAAATCTTGGTTTTTCGGAATTCGCGCATCAAAGGGGTTAAATGTTGTTCTAATGATCTATTATGCGGTAACTACTGCAGGTAGGAAGTTGAAATTCCGGTTCCTTTTACAAATCGGGTCAAACCATTTTTAGGATTTTTCGAAATTCACTCCACAAAGAGTATAAATGGGGTAGATGTGTTTTTCAACAAGTCGCCACAAAGCGGGTACTACGGCAGGTAAGACATTGAAATTCGGCAAATCATTTGCTTCTACAAATCGGGTCAAACAATTTTCAAGGTTTTTTTGGAATTCACCCTCCCAAAGGGGTTAAATGGGGTAAATCTGTGTTTCTAAAGATCGCCGTTACGCGGTAACTACTGCATGTAGCTTTCAAACAACTGACGGTCGCCAATAGTAGTCGAAGAAACCCTTTGCTCATAAAGTACCACACTAGCGGCCATATTGGCATCATTCACGGTATGGAAGTTCATTGATACTTTTTTTGCAATTTTTTCGTTATATTTACGGAAACAATCGGAAACACAGCAGCGAGCCATTCTTTTAAGTTGGGCACTAATTATTTACTTAGTATTTAACAACGCAACCACAACTTCTAATAATGCAACTCAGATACTAAACTTGTTAAAATTACATTACTTATATTCTGGGAGAAATAATACACTGAACAATGGCATTTCTGGCCGGCATTGCGTTTCTTCAACTGCTTTGATCGCCAAGCTAACTCAGCGACCTAAAAGTGTAAACAACAAAGACGTTAGGACGTGATCAACCAGAATAGCGTGCGTTGAAGAGCAAAATGATATGGAATCGAAGCGTGGATTTTTTCGACCCTGATTTCGTTGTTTAAATTTCAATATCATAGCAACGCAAAACTAATCAAATAAACTCGGTTTACAAATTCAATTCATATTAAAATGTTTACCTTGAACTTTGTGGCGCTGGATAAAATATTATACAGGGTGTTTCAAAATTGAACAAATATAAGGACGTAATTCTGCATAAAAAAATAAGAGGAAAACTCTAATAAACATATGTTCTAAAATCATTAATTTAAAAGATATTCTCAATCAAAGAATTAAAGATAGCAATTCCTTAAAACGTTTAGATTTAGTAGGCTGGTAGTATTTGGTTTTCATTATCTGTATGTTTTACTTACAACCAGGGCTGTGGAGTCCTTTTCATCTACCTGATAAACTTTACCGGCTCATAACGAATTTCACAAGTTTTGCGGAATGTGGTTGATTATAATTAATTTCATATTTACAAATATTGCATTCACGGTTTCCAGCAACGTACTGATTTCACGTACAAATACACAGAGAGGTTTATAAAAACGTAAATGAGGAAAAGGATAAAATTTACGTTAAAAAGAATACATTTCATGGCAAAATTTCATAAACGTGCAAATGCCATTGTTATAACAAGATATTTTCTTACCTGCCTACTAAACTAACAGTACTAACTTTATTCCCTAGTAAATTATTTTCTTAAGGGGTTATTTACTACCTGCCAGCATAATACAAGTTTACTGAGTCAGGAAATTCAAATAGTCTGACGTCTGAGCAGGGTTGAGCAGATTTAAATTATTTGATTAAAATAATGAATTTTAGTGGAGGAATTTAATTATCAAATCATTGATTTAAATAATATTTTTTATATTTTGCCAAATCAACAAAACAAATACACCAAAGAAGTGCCCTTCAAATATTGCCAATTAAACAAAAACACCATGAACAGTAACAATATTACAAAATGCTGAAACTGGTTTAACTTTTAATAGCTATAAGGCAACTAGTGTTTTACAGAGGGTTTAAAAATCGAGGTTGATCATGTTAAAATTCGAGCGAAGCGAGAATTTTATGATCGACCGAGATTTTTAAACTGTAAAACAGGAGTTCGCTTCAATATTTTTTCTACAGCCGAGGAGTTTGTTAGCTTAAACGCCCTCGGGGCTTCGCCCCTCTCCAAAGCGGCCCTCGGGGCTCCACCCCTCTCCAAGGGGGCCCTCGGGACTCCGCTCCTCTTCAAGGGGGCACTCGGGGCTCGGCCCCTCTCCAAGGGGGCCCTCAGGACTCGGCCCCTCAACAAGGGGGCTCTTGGAGCTCCACCCCTCTCCAAGGGTGCCCTCGGGGCTCTGCCCCTCTCCAAGGGGGCCATCGGGCTCCGCCCCTCTCCAAGAGGGCCCTCGGGACTCGGCCCCTCTCCAAGGGGGGCTTCAGGGCTCGGCCCCTCTCCAAGGGGGTTCTTGGAGCTCCACACCTCTCCAAGGGTGCCCTCGGGGCTCCGCCCCTCTCCAATCGGCCACTAGGGGTTCCGCATACAATTCGGTCCGATATAATAACTGTACTTTTAATCTTCACAAATAAGGTTTTATAAACTCTTATTAAAGTACTCCGTGCTTTAAATGGAACGGCGTGTTTTAATGACAACATAAAGCACGCCGCATATGACCCTTGGAAACAGTTTAAAATCACGGCTGTAGAAAATAGTATATTATGTATCAAGTTTTATAAACGTCATTTTAGTCACGAGTTTTATTAATCAGGAGCGAAGCGCAGCGGAGCGAGTGTTTAATAAAATGAGTGACTAATAAGTTTATAAAACGAGTTGCATACTATACTTTTTCTACGACCACAAATTTAGAGAATATAACATCATATTATTTCATTAAAATTTTGACATTTATTATATTAGGTTAATAAATGCTTGACAAACGTCAAAGTGACGGTTGAAAACTTAACTTGATTTTAGTTTTGGCTGTGGCTAATAAAGCAAATACTATTTGAACCTAACTTCACCCCATGACTAAAACATCGTTGCCAACTTCAGCTCATGACTAAGAAGCTCTTTAGTCATAGCTAATGAAGGCATGATTAAAAGGTCACTTAGCGACGTGTATGTTAGTATGTTAAATGGCATTTTAGTTACAGGAGTAGAAAATAGCTATTTATGCAACAAGTGCTAAAAGTCGACTTTTATGCGCGAGACATGAAAATTATGAAACGAAGCCGAAGGCTGAGTTTCATAACATGTCTCGCGCATAAACGACTTTTAGCACGCGTTGCATACAATATTTTATCTACGACCTTAATTTTACCGTTATTAATCCATAAATATCGATTTAAGAAAGGTTGGCATCTGCGACGCTTTTAATTTATGTCATAATGAATAGGAGGCCTGCGCCGCGGTGGCGATTGTTTGGCCACGCCCGTGCTGTCAAGGTGAGTTACGAAATGTAATTATTGATACTCCACATATGACTGTATTCATTACATAACGCTTTAATTATTTCAAAAACGCTTTACCTGTAACGCAAGAAGCAACTAGAATAGCTTTACAACTTCACTTGCAGTTCGAAATTGTAGTTTTGAACCTCGCTTCACTTTTAGCACATGTGCTAAAAGTAAACAGCTGATTTCTTTAAACACGGTAAACTATAAAACGTCACTTTTAGTGAAACAAGCTAACGCTAAAAGGCCTACTTTTAGTAGTGGTCGTAGATAATAGCTATTTATGCAACAAGTGCTAAAAGTCGACTTTTATGCGCGAGACATGAAAATTATGAAACGAAGCCGAAGGCTGAGTTTCATAACATGTCTCGCGCATAAACGACTTTTAGCACGCGTTGGATACAATATTTTATCTACGACCTTAATTTTACCGTTATTAATCCATAAATATCGATTTAAGAAAGGTTCGCATCTGCGACGCTGCATAATAATGAATAGTAGCCTACGCGGCTGGCGATTGTTTTGGCCACGCCCGTGCTGTCAAGGACAGGTACGAAATTTAATTATTTATACTCCACATATGACTGTATTCATTACATAACGCTTTAATTATTTCAAAAACGCTTTACCTGTAACGCAAGAAGCAACTAGAATAGCTTTAAAACTTCAGTTGCAGTTCGAAATTGTAGTTTTGAACCTCGCGTCACTTTTAGCACATGTGCTAAAAGTAAACAGCTGATTTCTTTAAACACGGTAAACTATAAAACGTCACTTTTAGTGAAACAAGCGAGTGTTAAAAAGCCTACTTTTAGTAGTGGTCGTAGATAAAATACATTTTGAAACAGTTAAAACATAAAAATAAGGTGCACTATGAAAGTTAGAAATTAGACGTAATACTAATAATAGTAATAATACGTACTATGCTTGTTTTATTGTTAATCACATAAAACAGTTATTGGTAAGATATAGAAAAACCGTCTACTACGCTGTACAAGGACAAAGTCGGCATTTTTTAAATAGTTTGGTAGGAATTTTAATTTACAAGCGGTGATCACACTGATTCTAGAACACACTTTGCACACTCGTGGATCTATGAATTAACATATTATAGTAGTACACGTGCATTTTCATAAAGAAAAATCGATTTTTATTAACCCTGAGTCTGTCTTCAAATAGTCAGTACTACAGTCGTTCAAATAGTTTGATAACTTTTGGCATTTTTATTAAAAAAAAATGATAAGTGGGAGTCGGAGTCGGGTAATTTATACGGACTCCGACTTCGACTCCGACTTCACCCTAAAACTTCCGACTCCTCGACACCGACTCCCGACTCCGACTCCGACTCTAAAGCCCTGCTTTTTCCTTACAACTGTGAAAATTATTATGACTATGCGTACACAGTTACTATACATTTTACTAAAAAGAAAGCACTTGAAATAATTTATTTTGGAACGCATGCTTATTCGTTTTCTACTTTTTACTATAGAACAACGCCCACATATCGTATGTAAACAAAAAACATGCGTTGGAACAAAATGGATTGCTATCTTTAATTCTTTGATTAAGAATATCTTTGAAATGAATTATTTTAGGACATATGTTCATTGGAGTGTTTCTCTTATTTTTTGATGCTGAATAACGCCCTTATATTGTTTCCGTGCAATTTTGAACCACCCTGTATAGCACACGCGAGTCTTTGAAATTTACCCCACTCACTCGGTCGTTACACGGCCTCGTGAATCAATTTTTTTTGCGTGTGTAAATTGTGTTCTAAACCTCTTGTAGGTATTATAAATGCCCAACTATTATTTATACCGAAATTTTAACTCCCTGTGGTGATGATCACGTTTTCGATTAAGGTGTTCACGTTGGATCGCAACACAAACCATTTAGTAATTATTTTTTTTAACGAACATTATAATTAGCAGTACCAACAGTTTTTGAAAAATGCACGTATTTTAATAAGTAAACACATTTGTTGTAAATTTCCTGGGCCACACTATAAATTCGCCGCTGCTACCTCAATACAGTAAAATTCCGCTAATTATTACAACATCTAACACAAAAACTTCATTTATCATATAACGAATGCAAGTTTTATTAAAAGGCCGTCGAAACGACTTTTTAAAAAACGTTTATTTTTATTTTACAATGAAATATAACATTGGAAGCACACAGATTAGCTGCCAGACAATTTCTTACATCTAGCTACGAACTAACTGGAACTTATCTTAGAGGTGCAGGCTACTTGTATATATACTATGTCTAATCAGCTAAGATAAGCGTTATCTCTAAAAGGGAGCGTGAGACAGGAAGCCACGTGCGTTCAAGGTTGCAGACTTGCAGTTCACAGAAAGAAGCTATTATTGTTCAAGGTTGCAAGCTTGCAGTTTTACACAGGGGGCCATTGTCTAGCTGTAATATAACTCGTCCGCCGATAAAATGTTCAATGGGTGGTATTCAAATATGCCTCTATTGAACTTACAAAGAGACAAGAAAATTAAACTTATGCATTTACGTTAACTGGTTCAAAATCTTTATTTAAAAATCTAATAAGTTTAATCTTCATTGTGTTTCTATTATAATACAAATACAATATAAAAATTATTAACATAAGAATAGTACACAGAGTAAATATAATTGCAGACACACTTAAATTATCAGATTTAATATAATTAACAGGTTTTAACAAATTTTCATATTTATTAAGCTTAATTCGGTCCTCAACCAATTTCTGGGTGTCAACAGGTATCAAGTCAATCTTTGAAACATTTATGTGGTTCGATTCAGGAATTATTAAGCGGTCAATGTTTGAAATTTTTAAATTAACAATTTTATTTGAGGTTCTTTTTGCGGTGAATAACATGTGTTTTTGATTTATTGAAACAAGACAGTCTGAACTGAGGTGTAAGAGGTTAGTGCCAGATATTCCTTTTCTAAAATTCAGAGTTTTACATTTGACGTCCAATATTGCTTCAGATGGGGAAGATATTAACCATGTCGCAGGATTTATTTGTGATATTTTGATCTCTGTTAAATTGAATAAATAAGGGATACATGTTTTATTTTTATTAAATGACAGAAGTTGTGTTTCGCACAATTTGTCGTTGGGAATTTCAAAGTAGTTATTTTGATTACAAAAGTAGGTGTCTAAAGTTATAAGTTTACAATGATTTATTTCAACGGGAATGCTGTTTTTAACGTTGAATAATAAAGTACTATATGTAGGTATAATCATACGAAATTGATAATTTTGGATAAAAATCGGAAATGGTATTAATTGTATCATTTGATAATCGTTAGTTTTGGAAGTAAGAGGTATTTCGAATATAAATGTAATTCTGTTTTTAACTTGGTAAACTTTTGTAATGATAATTGACTCGTATAAATGTAAATACTGTAACTCTGCAGGATATGGAATAGTTAAAGCTTTTTCTGATATGCTATTGAGATACGTCGAAATTTCATTTAGATTTTCAATTAAATCGTCATTATCAATTAATGACATATGCATCTGCTGATTTTGGGCAAAAGTTAATGCATTTTCTAGTTCCAAACAAGTGTTAATAAGTAGTTGTAAAAATTGAATTGCTTCTAGCAAGACTGTTTTTAAGGAGTATGTAGCGAGATTTTTGCCTAATTCCTCATTTTGTAAAATTATTTTATTTATATTTCTGTCTAATAATTCTTGACTCTTTGCTATATCATTGATTACTGAGATGGTATCATTTAAAATTTTAGTTTGTTCTAATATAACGTCATTTTGAATTTTATTGCTTTCTTGTAATTTAGTAATCATAGATTCATATCTGACTCCATCGTTGGCGTCGAGGTTTCCAGTTAAAAATTTGAAGGCGGATCCAAGTCCGTCGAAAAGTTAATTTTATGTTTAATATTGTGAAATAATTGATTCAGAAGTTTATCAGCTTTTTCTACGTATTGTTTTAATATTATAAGTTAATTATTACGGTTGATAATAATGTCAATTTTCTCAAATTTCTATATTCAATAACATAACTTTTATTTTCGAGTAAAGGTATTACTTTCATTAAATTAGTTCTAAGTGTGTCATAATTAACAAATATAGTGGTATAGTCTATATTTCTAATAAGCGTCCATTCGCTTTGTTTAAGCACTACGTTTCCTAAGTTTAAGGGATATAATCCGGGATTATCTTTTAAATTCCTAATAATAATATCGCTCTGTATAACTGGTGATTGAGTCAGCAGGGTACAGGCGATGAAGAGGGTAGTAATCCTGAAAAAAGGGAAAGCAATAATTCCTTTTAGTCAGCGTGTTTTATATTTCCATTTTTTTTAAAATTAGATTTAATTTGAATTTGAACGTTACTTCTGAAATTTGTTTTAACAATTTTTTTTTAAATTTAATTGGAATGTTTGATTTTTCCGAATTGGTTTTAATTTTAAATTTAATCTTTACTTCTGAGATTTGTTTTAACAAATACTTTTTCGTTTAATTGAAATGTTTGATTTTTCTGAATTTGAATTTAGTTTTAAATTGTTGTAAAGGTTTTTCTTTGTTTTCCTTTAGCAATATCAATTATAAAGGTATGTTGCTGTGAACATTTAGTTTTAACGCGAGAAATATTGTGATTATTAAAATTGTAAATACCATATTATGCTGGTCTTGTTTGTTTGTTAAGTGTAATTTTTATTTGAGTTTTTTCTGATTTAAATGATTTTAGTCTTAAGTTTTTTCTTAAGATATTATTTTAAAAAAATACTTTTGATACTTGAAGTTACTGGTTTATATATTAAAATTTATTTGCAATACTTAAAGTTTTTCAAAAATTCAGGGGTGTGTACAATCTTATTTCTTTCTTTAAACACACGGTTAAAAATTTAGTTATTTTGGCAAAATTTTTGATAAATGTTCTTTAATAGACTATTTGGTTAAAAATGATTTTATTTCGATTTTTAAGTGCTGGGAAATTTTGATTATTGAATTTTTAGATGAATCTGATTTTATTCCTTCTAAAGTAACTATATGATCTAAATGTTTTACAGATTTATGTCTAAATTATTAAATCTTATGAGTTGACTTTTATTGTCAGTTTCGTAACGGATAAAAGGTATTTCGGGAGAGTAAAATACATCTCTGTATTGAAAACATAAATTAGTCAAGAGTTTTTTTGTCTTCGTTTAAATGGTCTAGTCTTAAATTGCTTTTTTAAATTGTTATTTAAATTAATTATCTAAAATACTTTTAATGTTTGAAGTTTTTATATTAAAGTTGTTAAATCTGATAGACTGATTTTTGTTGAGTTCATAATTTTTATTTTTATAAGATTAGGGATTATATATATTAATTTCTTGTATTTCGTTTAAAGTATTAATTACGCTTGTTTTAAATTGATTATTGTATGGTTTCAATTGCTGAAGGCATGACTAATTTTTCATTAAATTTTAATTTTGGAGTTATTTTAGTTACATTTTTTTATGCTGATAAATTTTACGAAAAGTTCTGTACACAGGGTTAACTGTAGGTTTTGTTGAGAAAAATAAAAATCTTAATTTTTAGGTTTGGAAAAATTACATTAGTTTCACTTTTTTTTTGTTTAGTTTTTACGGGTTGTAATAAAATGGTATCGTAGCTCTTTCTGTCTGAATATGCATCCATTTATAATCTATTCGTGCGGATAATTTTGAAAATAAATCGGATCCAATAAGTCCTATATAGTCTTGGTTAAAATTATATAAATAACATGTATGTGTTCCGTTTTCATAAAAAAGACTGGGGATTGGTAAATCTGCAATTAAGTTATGTTGAGAAATTCCATGAGATGTAACTATCTCTGGCGGGAATTATAATATACGGAAGATCTGATTTTGAATTTATATTAAAAGTTAAAATATGCTTTTCCGAGGCTGTTGGGGGAGCTTCCCACTTTTCCTTTATATGGAAATTTATGGTTGCAGGCTCGATTCGATTTTTTAGTGGACTGTAGGAATTGTAGGTTTCACTGAATTATACACACGTTGAAAAGCCGGAAATATGTTACTTTATTAGCAATAAACAACACATTGAACGTTTGAACATTTACAAAGAATTAGCTTTCGGAGTGCGGACCGGTTCGCATGCTGCCACGTTGACAGATGGAACGTAAGTGAGTTTTTAGAATCGGACCCGCCCGGGAGTCGACTGCGCACAGTATGAATTCAGAAGACAAGAGAGGCGGCAAAAGTTTATAAAGTCCTTAACATACCGCCCGCCTTGGAAAGGGTAACCTTTCAAATAAAACAGTACAGAGTTGACATGTAAAAGCTAGAGTAAAACATGTAACATGAACACACATATATACAAAGCATAATAGTACATGGATCTTAATCTAGTACAAGAAAACCCGAACAATGGGGAGCCAAAAGGCTTTACGAAAACTGCGCTGAACGCTAACGCACTAGTTCACAACACTAGGTAGCGGGCACAATTTGGCGAAGGATCGCTTCACGATCCCTGACACAGTGTTCACTGACGCCACACGCGTAACGCCGTCAAGGCCAGGGTGCAGCTCGGTGACCCGGCCTAACCTCCACTTCAGAGGGGGTAGATTGTCATCCTTGATGAGGACCACGGAACCAGGCTGGAGGTCCGAAAGATGCGTGCGCCATTTGGTGCG